>CAIGRO010296338.1:0-13436 GCA_903798355.1 Fraxinus baroniana
GCTTGCAACAAAGTCAATTCCACCTTTGTGGGGAAACGAACTCTGCACACTACCGCGCTGAGCCCTCAGCGCCCTCCCCTTTGCCATTGGGAGATTTGCCCTGGGGGCAACAGTAAGCCCATAATGACTTGTATATAATGTAAATGTTATGTATCATTTTTGCTTGACCTTGAAATTTGACAGGACAACACTGTTACTAATTGTAGCTCCTCTCCCGTCCATGTGTGTGTTACCTTTATAATTGGAAATCATATTAGACTTCACGACAATAGCTCTAGCAAGGTATGATAGCTGCAGGTCCCCTGGCTTCATGTTAGATGGCTGAAAATATTTGGATATGGAAGAGACAATGGACAAAAAATGTGTAATAGGAGTTCAATAAAAGTATTGTCCAAAAATCCTTTAGTTGATCAAAAGTTAAGTATTTGACCATAGTTTCACAATATTTAAAAGTGCAAAATGGTAACTTTAAGTTTTTTAACCTAAAAAAAAAAATAAAATAAAATAAAATAAATAAAAATTCTTCGTTTTCTTCACTCACTCCCTCACCAGATTAAAAACAAAATAAAAATTCAAATCCGAACCAAAAACAAGGTCCAAATCCAAAGCAAGATCAATAGTATGTCTGACGATGCTGAAAAGAAGGCCAAATCAGCGTTTCCAGTTATTGATTTAGAGTTTAAAGTGGGCGATTTGACCATATTTAAAAAGAGCAAAATGGTCAGTTTACATTGTTGAACTTAAAATAATTAAGAAAAAAGAAACAATAAAAAATGAACAAGAAATTTCTTCACCTTCCTTATTCCCTCCACCACCAGATTAAAAAACTAAATCACAATCCAAAGCTAGGCCAATAGTCTGCTATTTGACAATGTTTAAAAGAAGGCCAAATCAGCGTCTCCAATTATTGGTTTAGAGTTGAAAGTGGACGATTTAGAGTTACGATAATCAATAAATTCTTAACCAAGGTTTTCCCTCCGAAACTCACTATTATATTGTTCAATAACGAGCAAGAAGAGAAATGACTATTTGGGAGAAAGTTATTTTGAATATAACACACTTTTCTTCGTTCTTGGCACGCCTGTTTATAGATTTATATTTAGGCCTCGGGGTTAAAGAGGGTCTTTTTAGTTGATGATATGAGACGGCCTTTGACTGAATAACTTCTAACTAATTTTATTATCTGCTCACCTTTTATTTTGTTAGTTTAGTGTCTTTCATTCATTGTTTATGAAGTCACGCTTTATACCTCTATTCACGTTTGTTTTAATAACGATTTTTGTCGATGCGGAATGATTTGATGGAAATAGTTCATTACTTTAGTTGCGGGTTCTCATATTTATGAATGTTCGCTTCTGCTTCATGAGGTTCGCATAGTCGGGATACGAGTTCGCTAACGAATTTACGACCTTTTTTTATTCAACAATGGTAAAGGAGAGAAGAAGAAAGATAGTTCATCTACAATGACAAGTGAGATTGCTCAAGGATTGGGAATGGAAATAATGATTGCTCAAGGTTTATGAGGCTTTTGATAAGCTAAAAAGAGCAAACTAAGGAAGTTGTCAAATGTTTACAGATAGTCACTGGGGACGACTTGAATTTTGTTTTTAGTTCTACTCTGAATTTTTTAATTTTTTTTCCATTTTATTTTAAGTGTTAAAACATAGACTAGTCATTTTTAAAAATACTCAAGTTCTTGACTTTTGATCACCTAACGGATTTTCAAACGGAAACTGTCCGAAGTCCTTCTATCAAACATTTTTGAAAGGCTTAAAGCGTATATACTATGATTTGAAGATCTGGAGCTGCGCTACACTTTTTTGAAAGTTTTGAAAGCTTTATTGCAAATTTACCTAATTATGCCCATTATTTGGGAAAAATAAAGTTTTGAATAGTATTTTTTTTAGAAAAATGTGTGATTAAAAATTAAAAAAAGATTTTGGATTTACGTGCAAAATATTTTATTAAATAAATTTGTTATTGAAATAAGTATATAAAAAAATAATTTTTAAATAATAGTTGTCAAGTCGGGACTAAATAATAATAAACAAAGGGAAGAAAGATGCTATAGTAAAGCAAGACAAAACTGGATTAATATCTCATATGTGTATATTTCTTAATAATGTTGGATCAATCTTATTATTTCAAACTATGTGAGTGGGCGAGTCCGTGGTAGCCGCAGAACTCCTAAGATTTTGTCTATGATAATCCGTATATAAGGTTGACTGATTATTATGAATAAAACAAGGAATTGTTGATATCGAGAAAGCTAGAAACTATGAAGCAATCTCGTTTTCATCACTTTCGTTTGATTCTTTTTTGCGTCCTTGGTGAGACTATACGAGGACAATTTTTCTGACGAATAAATTGTTTGCATATAATTTTAATCATAACCGAAACAAAACACTCAAAATAAGTCAATTTTATATTAATAATGCCTTTATACTCAGAATGTTCACCCTGAATTTTAGTCTCACGAATTACTCACAATTCTAAAATATAATATACATATTCATGTCGGACCACCTTCGAGCCAAGAAAAAGCAAAAAGTATGCACACTTGAAACGCTCATCGTTAATTTGTTCAAGACTAATTGTTTAATAAAGTTACCTTTTGTTAAAAAGATAATCAGATTGGTCAAATTTTATTTTTAACGATACATTTCATTTTATTTACTTTTAACCACATTGAAATTTATCAATTTTATCAACTTTATTGGAAAAAAAAAAAAACATTACAGAGAATCAATTGTCCTATACATATAGCTACATATATAACTATTTGTATTGCAAACACATTAAATATACATTAAAAAAATAAAATTAGTAAAATTGAATATGGTATTCATGTCATAATAGTGATTCTTGTGATCTTCATTGATTATCAACCCTTATCCCTCTTCTCAACAAGTGTGGGGGCACATCATCATATCAAATGTGTGTGCATTGTACACTATCTTCTCTACTACGTAATGTAAATATTCTATATTTGAAATTTTCACGTACTCTAATAAATTATCTTGTGAAAATCGTGTAACGATTTTTAAACCCTTCGGACCTGAGGCGTGGAATCAATGGATGCGATCACGGTTACGCTAGCATAATCTTTACAACTTAAAGCGCTTAACAAATCATTACCCCAAGAATTTCTCCGGTCATTCTGGCTAGCTGGAGCCTTCACACGGTGCTCAGCCGCCGGAAACACACTCCCTGGAATATTCCGGCGAACCTGCCGGTTTTTTATATCTTGGAGATCCATTTCTGGTGGGAATTTCACTGGGCCAAACATCAAAATAGACCGTCTTGTTTTAGATACCTTTGATCCCGGATCAGATTTTGTCGAACTCTTTGATGAACTTCTGTGAATTTCCGAGTCGTCAGATTTCATAACCAAGCTTGAATTACTGCGGAGTTTTCTGTAATATAAATCCCTGCTGTTTCTTATCAACTTCTTCGTCTTGTGTGATCTTGTGTTCTGATCAGACAATGATTCGCAGCTTCTTGTATTAAAATTCATTAGGCTATTATCATCTGTAGAGAGAGAATTGTGAGTATGATCCTTGATAAGAGGTTGTTCTTTGTAGGGTACGAGTTTACCACAGAAAATGATGTCTTCTGCATGCGACATGTCGGAACTGACATCACTGAAGAACTCGAACAAATCTGAGGTTTCAGACGAAAAACCCTTCTTCTCGGATTCGTCAACGTTTAGAGGAAAATCACAAAGAGAAAGTGTCTCTTCTGCTGTATCCACTCGTTCCTGAAAACTAGTAGAATTATCCATTTTCAGAGAGAGGTGAGGTTATCTCGGAAGTGAGCGATTGAATTGTATGAATATAATTATATATCAAGATTTTTCTAAGATTTCTCGAATAATTCTAGAGCAAGATTGATATCAAGAAGTTTGTAGGCTTAGACAAAAGTTTCCTTGTGGCTTCTTCAGAAGGATCAATGTTGAAATGTCTTAATGGTGCGTATACTATTTGATAATGTTAAATTTATGGCTTCTAGAAACAATTGGAAGGAGAGAAATAAGACAAAAGGGAAAGGTCTCTATAGAGATAAAGTCCATTTCTACTTCTAGAATAGAGAAAAATTTCGCTCTAAGTTAATGGTCAAGAGTAGATGTTACTCCCCTTTCCTCTGGGGCATTACTAGATATGAGACTTTGTGATGAATATTTTATGGTTACTTATTTAGCCCATGTTTGGTAGAAATTAAATTCTAGAATTGAATTTAAGTCAAATTCAATAATTAATTTTAACTGTATATTACATAACATCCACAACATTTCAACCACACATAACATATACAATTTTTTAACTACACATTTCATTAACTTTTATCAAATCTATTAAAAATCTAATTTTAATCCCTACGAGACATGAGCTTAATGTCTCGAGTCGAACAGTGTACAAGGCTATATACAAGTAATATACATGGGAGGGATACATATTTAGTACGTAACACTGAACATTACGATGGTTGGACTTTAACTTCTCTTAATACAATTTGATGACAAGAAAATTGGTGTTTATCATGACTTACTATTGCTTCCTCTATGGGGCTGGAAATTGGTTGTGTTACATTAAGGTACTATTAAAGTCCACCTGGATGCCACGTCGACCACAGAATGGGGTTAACTTGCATGTCCAAGTGGGACGAAATGAACATTCATGTGTCGATCGTCGAAACTCACCTGAACAAACGAATGCTTCGGTTGCCGAAGCTTTCCTCAACAAAGATATATGTCGACTTTAACAATTAACCAAAAACTTGATTAGATGTTTTGGATAACCTCGATCAGGACGATACTAATATTAATTTAATTTTTTTATAAATTAACCTTGATCTCATTGCATCATGTCTTCACATGAAAACATGAGTGTAGTTCCTAGACGCGTATCATGAAAAACAAAAATATAAATAAGCTTTGAAAATTGGAACTTAATCATGATCTTAATAAAATGTTATTCATCCCCAGTTTATGTGGCGTTAATGTGACATTAAATGATAGGTGAAATTAAATAAGTCATTTAATTTCACCTATCATTTAACCCGTTATTTACAGCCACATAGATTGGAGATGCAATTCCACTGGGACAGCATAGCATTATTCTTAATAAAATGATGAATAGTGTAAATTATAAGCCATTATCCATCTAGACATCTAGTGTAAAGAGGCCGTTGGACAACGAAGAAGCGGGATTCAAATACATGATTTTTGAATAGGAAAAACTATGGTGAAATCAAGAAAATACATATAAAGTTGATCTTAAGAAATATTATCTATTTGTTGAGGTTAACATGTTGCATAGGCATCTTTGGCTTTCAAAACAAGCACCAAGCCGGAAATAGCCAATATTGTCGAGCTATCAAGCCACTGTTAGGGTTTCATTTTTTTTTTTAATTAAAAATTTACTTTTCAAAATCGAACTTTAATTTTAGCGACACATTTACTATGACNAAAAAAAAAAAATCCAAATCCAAATAGAGGCAACATCTCTAGAATCACGCCCTTGAGAAGAAATCTCTAAATTCTAAGGAGTGGATGTAGGAGGGTGATAAATTAGTTGGAAAAATGACACTATCTATAAAAAAAGCAATCAATTCAGATTAACATGTCAACTACCTTTTGAATATCATGTTCTATTTCATCTCTCTCAATATTGCTTCTAACTTGAGCATCCGAGTCCTACCTAGGAACACTTCCCCATAGGTATTCGAGGGTCAAAGATGAGAGGATTGAGCATAATTTTAAAAAATCTATTCAAATTAGCATAATTGATGTTACACAGCAATGGGCTAACCATTTGACACTTGATTGTGGATTGATGTCAAATGGAAAGATCATTTCACTAAACGCAAGGAGAAGGCAAAACCATTTTTTGTAACTTAAATCAGGCCCAAAACTCAAGCTTTTATGTTAAGTTACTTGGCCCCTGTTTTATGGTCATTATAAAGAAATTGGAAGAAAAATGATGTTTTGAATATTGATTTTTTGTAGAATGCGTGATTAAAAAATAGAAAAATTTACGTGTAAAATATTTTATCGTGTGAATGTGCGAATGAAAATGAATACGAAATAAAGAATTTTTAGATAAAGAGAGTCAAAAGAGGTTTAATTTGTGTACTTGATTAGCAGGCAAGGAAAATGATTAACTAATCCACAATCCTCCGTAAAGGGTAGAATACATTGTTGTTGGGAAGCCCATTTCTAGATTTTGGAGGATGTGTCTATTGGGAATGTAGATTATTCCCCTCGATTTAATCCAATTTCCAGGTTCAGTAAATCAACCAATCGACACCACAACGAATTTAATCGATCCCAAACCAACACCTTCCAAACCCTGTATCTCTATCCTCCACCACTGCGACAACAACAAAATGCACTTACCTCCAGCCCCGATATGCAAGGATCCAAAATTTATTATAGCCAACACTATTGTTAGAATGACCACAATTGGTGGAACCATCGAGAGAATCACAAAAAAGCAGAGAAAGACTGACACCACCACAAATACCTTTCAAAATTGACCCCCTCATCTCCACTAACTCTACTTACTTTTCTTTCCTTTGTTGCCATGATATGCGATAAGTGTATTTTGTACACTTATTTGAGTTGTTGCATTCGAGCACTTGTTATTGATTTTGTTTATATATATAACTCTATGCAAACGGTGGAATTGAAATAAAAGAACGAAACCCAATGAAAAATGATGACTTCCAAAGTTCGGGCATCAAATTACAAATATTTAATACTTAATTTGGACTATAAACGACGATTGAAGATCACACGAAATCAATTAAATAAGATTAGAAGTCAATAGAGTGAAATTGCAGGAAAAAAGAACCAAAAACACCCTAAGGAAGTTCACGGACCAACTGGCAATTGGTCCCAAAATAACTAAGCCATGCTTGTCCATGGACTAAAGCCTTATGCACGGAAGGCTAATTTTTATTTTATTTTATTTTTTTTTTGGTGCCAAGCCGAGAGTAAATATCATTTACCATGCGTAAACAATGAAGACTACCATATAGTCATGTTAAAAATTATAACCAGAGTCGACAATTTTCCTTTTTCGATCAGAACTCTTTTGGAATCAAATTTAGACACGATCTTGACCTAAAATTGACAGCTATATATATACTAAATGAGGGTGAAAACATTAGGGATCTCTCTCGAGCCTCTTAATTCACATCCATATCGTTAAATACCAAGTGGTGGACTTCATATATTTTGGGGAAAGAAGATCAACCTGGCAAGAATTGAAAGTCAATTACATCAAAATCTTGAAGATTTCGAGCTTGAAATTGAAGAAAAAGATGTCTTGCATTCGTTCATGTTCCGGGCAACTTCTATTCATTTTGCTTCTTGTAATATAATGGAAATCATGCTAGGCTAAATCCTTATTCTTATTGGATGAAGATGTATCCTTTATTTACATATCATTAATTCATAGACAAGTAGTTTAGTGATTTTTCGGTTTGTTGATTAATTATGCATGCTTCATTGCATTATTTAAATGGTTGCATATTATTTAGATAATTAGTTGCTTGTTGTAGTACTGGAAGGCTTAGAATAAGTTTAGAATACTGCACGATTAACACATGATAATAAATGTTAGGAATTTCATGCATAGTGTGTGCAATCTTATTGATAATTGTGTTATTTAATGCATTTCTTTGTATATGAATTCGGATTAGGAATATGAGCGAATCATACTTAGAATAGAGTTAACTTATCTTGAAAAAGAAATTTAAAAACAATAGGATCATCAATTATCATGAATGCATGTATAACACTAAACTAAATAGTTGAGAATTGGAAATAGATAACCATTGGTGAATTTTAAATCCAATACAATCATTCTAAGATTTAATCAAACAAACACTTTTTACATAATCATTAAGATAATTTAGAATAATTAAAACCAGTAAATCTCTTTTGTGTTACTGAATTTTGATTTTAATAGAAAACTAGTACACATGAATTATAATTTATTTCTCGTAAAACGATAACTCTATTCATTACAATATTATTTATCAATGATCTCGTACGCTTGCGAATTTCACACTAATATGCTTTTGGCACCTTCATCAGGGATTAAAATGTTTAGTTTGAGTTTATTAGTTTATATAGGATTCAAATTTTCTTATTTGTTTTTGGCTACATCTGATCTTTCTCTTGTTTGGTTTTCTTTTCAAGGACTATGTAGCATTTTTATGCAAGATTTTGAATAAATCAGCTCCTACTATTGGATCCCGATATCAATAGAACTTTCAAACAAATAAGAAGAGAACAACGAATAGCAAGAGAAATAGAGATGCTAGAAAACGAAAATCAAAATCAAGTTTAATTACCACCAACACATCTACTTCCACCAAGAACAGTTGTTAACAGTGACGAAGTATTAGTAGGGGATTACATGATTCATGTTCTAGCTCCTATGCAACCGACTATTATTTATCCTCCTTTCAGACACACGAACTTCCATTTTTGACTAGATGTCATCAATTTATTCTGAAATCATCAAGACATCAGGGTCTTTGGAAAAGCAATCGAGAATTCACATGAGCATATCCAAGCTTTCCTAATGCTTTGTGAGGTCATTATCTATGAAGGAATGTCTATCGATGCCTTTCGAATGCATCTATTCTCCCACACCTTGAAGGATAGCACGAGAGATTGGTTACATTCTCTACCTGCTGAAAGCATTATATCTTGGAATGATATGGTCCATAAAATTAACAATGAAATTCTTCCCGTCGTATCGAGTACATCAAATCAGGAATAAGATACACACTTTCAAGCAAAATGATCTTGAGAGCTATCAAGAAGCATGGAAAAGATTCAAGGACTATTTCAGGAAATGTCCCAACCTTGACATTCTTGAACAAGCCCAAGTCTATCTTTTCTATTCAGGCTTGCGTCCTTAATACCGTAACATGGCAAATGCTTTAGATCGAAGATCAGTATTGGACATGCCCATAAACAGAGCATATGAGTTATAAGAAAAAATGCAATATACATAGAACATCTAAAGGCAGCAGAACAATCCTAACTCCAACAATATTCATTTCATTGACTCAATTTTACAGATTCCTAACAATGTGGAGTTTTTAAAAGAGATGTTGATTGAGAAAAAGCTGCCAAAATATAAAAACAATCACATTATCTCAAGAGTGCAGTGCAATCTTACAACACAAACTTCCTCCTAAACTCAAAGATCTAGGGAGTATCACTCTACTTTACTCTATAGGAAATTCACACACTATTACTTCTTTAATTGATTTTGGAGCGCAGTATTAATCTGATAACTCTACACCGGCTGATAGGTCAATAAAGCATCCTCATGGAATGGTTGAGGATATGCTCATCAAAGCTGGATATTTAAACTTTCCAGCTGATTTCATCGTCTTTGATATAGAAGAAAATTAAGACATGCCAGTAATATTACGAATACCATTTTTAGCAATCAAACATGCACTAATGAATTTTGAAAATGGTCAGATTATCTTTAGGGTAGAATTGACCATGAAGGAAAAGATGATTATGGAAGTTATAGCTACAAATAAGTAGTTTTGGAATCTTCATCCCCATATTGCCGGTGTTTGAGCTTATTATAAATTGTTCCATAAAATAATAGATTTCTATTTATTTTGTAGGAACATGACAACTGAAAGCACGCAAATCAACAATAGACAAATGAAAGGATGCACCCAAGTTGACCATCCAAATCTAATACTTTTGTTCTAAATTAACCCATCACCTTTAGACTGACGTTAGGGGAGTCTTTAGTTCCCTTCTTTACCATTTTATTTGTGTAGTTATTGATTTACGCTTAGACATTGAGGGTAATGTCTATTATAAATTTGGGGATGGAAAAACATCGAGTATGCTATCTATTTTTATTGTTGCACATGCTTGTTTGTGTGTAAAAAAGGTAAAAATTTAGAAAAATATGTTTTTTTTTTTTAGCTTAATTGTTTATTTTATGTGCTTGTGTGGGTTAAATAATCTTGGCAACTATGATGAACATATTTGGAACCATGTGTTAGACTATAAATTATGAAAAAGTTGCATGTTAGGTTGATTTGTGCTTATTCATGTAAAACTTATTTTGTGCACAAGATTTATGTTTTATATCATGAAAGAATAGTTTGATTAAATTTTATATATGTTGAAAATAGTGGAATTTAGATGTTAAACTTGGAAAAAATAATCACTATCATATTTATTCTTAAACTAATTATAGGATAATTTGGGGGCAACTGAATTGTTATAGGGAGGTACTGAGATAAATATTGGATCTTATGTGTGCAAGTTCTTGTGTGGATAGTCGAAGGCCAATGAAATCAAAATTAGGTAAAAAGTTTAAGTTAAATATCGATTTTTTAGAATGAGTGTTCAATAAGGGACACTGCACTAATTATTATAACAAAAAAGGGAAAAAGAAAACTGCAATGATTCATGAGTGAAGCTACCCTATGAAAGATCCCAATGAGAACATTTATTGAAAATTCCAAAAAGAAAACTCAAAAAATGATCAAGTTAGCATATGAAATAAAACATGCACAACATACCTGAAAAGGCAAGTGTATCAAACAAAAAATGTACTACATGCATCGATTAAGCTACAAACATTTATTTGAGAGAATTAGACTTTTAACAATGAATTATTAGTCTAGTTGAGTCTTAAAAGTTGAAACAACCAAAATATAGAAGAATCTTTATTTGTTGGAATTGTAACTTACATTAGTGAAATACAATCAAACTAAAGAGGGTAAGATTAGTATTCAACCTTAAGTTACACATTAGGAAAAAGAATAAGTTTGGAATTAAGCATCCTAAGAGAAAAGAAAGAATATATTTGACTATTGCGGTTGGGATTTGAATCAATTTATGATGTTCTATATAAATCTTCACATACATGTATCAATTTTGCATTGAATAAGTATAAGTTCATTCCAACATTGTAATTTTGAAGCTATCAATAGTTTGATGCAAGCATTTTAATCCTAACACCAACGACAGGTTATCAAACAAATATTTCTTTAAGTTAGGCTATAATTTGTTTGAGGACAAATAAATTTTCAAGTTTGGGAGTGTTTGATATATATATTTTTTATATTTATCGGGACATTAAATTAGAGTATTTGTTGTTGATTTTGATGAATTATTGCTTAATTTTGGGGCCATTAAAATAGGGTCCATTTGATTGGCAAATGTGAAAAGGCTTTCCAATTCCATGTAAGTTGGGAAAAAAAAAAAAAAAAATTTCATGTACCCCATAGGAATGCATTTTTTATGAAATTAACAAAAAAACAAAAAAAGCTCAAAATGGTCGTACAGTGTAATTCGAACTCCATTTCCACTTTCCTATCAAACAGTCAAAGTAGAAATTGAATTCCTTGAATATGACATTTTTTATGGAATTTAAACCAATCAAGCAGACCTTTAGAGTATTTGTAGTTGATTTTGATGAATTATGGATTAGTTTTGTACATAGTTTCTTTATGTAAAACCCGAATCAAAATGGTGGAATTAGAAAAAATGAAGGAAAATCAGCAAAAAATTATGACTTCCCCAAGTTCGGAGATCAAATTATAAATGTCTAATAGTTGATTCAGACCATGAAACGATGATTGATGATCATACATGATCAATTGGATGAGATTAGAAGTCAATGAAGTGAAATTGCACTGAAAAAATGACCAAAAACATCCTGGAGGAAGTTCAGGGACCAACTTTAGAAGTCAATGAAGTGAAATTGCATTGAAAAAATGACCAAAAACATCCTGGAGGAAGTTCAGGGACCAACTTGCAGTTGGCCCCAAAATAACTAAGCCATGCGTGCGCATAGGGCTAAAGCCTTGCACATGCAAGGCTTGCTTTTGCCAACCCGAGAGTAAATATCATCTACCATGCACACGCATGGTAGTCTTTATTTGTGATCTTGACCTAAAATTAATGGGCTTATGTAAAAAATGAGGGTGAAAACATTAGAATCTCTCTCAAACCTCAACATCCATATCATAAAATAATTGAAGAACAAGACGCGGCAGTCATATAAGAAGATCAACCTAACAATAATTGAAGGTCAATTACATCAAGAATTTTAAGATTTCAAGCTTTGAATTGAAGAACAAGATTTCTAGCATTCATTCATGTTCCGAATGATATCCCGAATGATATCTCTTCATTATTTTTCTTATAATATAATAAAAATCATGCTAGACTATATATTATTTGTATTGGATGAAGATGAATAATTTGTTTATTTATTTTTAACTCAAAGACAAGTAGTTTGATGATTATTATGTTTGTTGATTAATTATGCATGCATCGTTGTATTATTTAAATGCTTGATCACCATTTAGATAATTAGTTGTTTGTTATAGTGTTGGAAATCTCACAATAGGTTTAAAACATTCCATGATTTACACACGGGCAATATATTTTGGAATATCATCTATGGAGTGTGCAATCTTATTGATGATAATGTGATTTGTAATGCATTGTTTTGCATATGAATTCAGACTAGAAATGTAACCGGATCATGCTAGGATATAGTTAAATTATTTTGGAAAATAAAGTTAAATACAATAATGCCTTGTTTGATTAAGAAAAAGTTCCATGGAAAATGGAAAAGAAATTCTATTTCAACCCAAATTCCATGTTTGATTGACCAAATATTCTGGGCAATTCAATTTCGACCTTATGCCCCCACACGTGCCCAATTCTTGGTTTCTGATGAATTCCTTTTTCCATGGTTTTGGTGGGAAAATAGTTTTTCAGTTTTTTTTTTTTTTTTTTTNTCACTTTTTTAGTGTTCACATTTTTAAAAAAAATTTCTGTCACTTTTTTAAATATTTGTCACTTTTTTGAAATTTCTATAACTTTTTTAATTCTTTGTTACCTGTTTAGAATTTATGTCACTTTTCTTTTTCTTTTTCTTTTTTTTTTTTTTTTTTTGACAATAAAAACAAATTCTATCCCTAATTGTAAAATTTTTTTTTTTTTTTCATTTAATGGACAATTTTCATGGAAAATAAAGCTAAACGAATATCAAAAGATCCAAAATTTCAACATTTTTCATTTGAAAAATTATATCAATCAAAGATAATTAATTGACAATTCTCAGTAAAATGAATTCTAGGCAATTTAATTCCCTAGAATTCATTTTCTTTCTACCCAAATTCCATCATTACAATCAAACGGACCATGAGATTATCAATTATCATGAATGTATGAATAACACTAAACTAGAAATAGATAATAATATGTGGATTGTAAATCCAATACCATCATTCCAAAATTTGATACCAAAAAAAAAACCACTTTTTACACTATCCTTAAAATAACTCAGATTAATTACAATAAAAAAAATCGCTTTTGTGTTGTTGAAATTCGAATTTGATAGAAAACTAGT
>CAIGRO010296341.1:0-17945 GCA_903798355.1 Fraxinus baroniana
TTAACTAAACTGGCTTTAAATTTCCCCCACATGTTATATACAAGACTAATCCATGGAAAGATTATAAATTTCATCTAAATACATATCAATGGATTCTATTTGTTTACCCGACATAAACAAACCATTTGCGATAATAAATTCTAACTTTTTAACTAATGGCAAAAAGATATAAGCATAATATTGAGAATGCTCATTGAATGAGCAATTTAATAAAAGAGCTTGGATCGAATCAGTATTGTATTTCAGTTAAAAGACTTGGAGTAACAAAGCCTTGGGTGAAAATAGCACTTAGGCCGATTATTGCGCTTAAATTTTTTTGATTTTTTTTAAATACAGAACTATATGAATAAGAGAGAAACTTGGACCGAGGGATAAGTAATTCGATTCATTCACATCTAGATCATGATGTTTGGAATCCATATTATGCATGAGAAATCGAAGAAGCCATACATGTTTTTTCTTAGGCCTGTTCATATGAATTTTTCCACCAGAGAAGATGGCCATTATGCAACGCTAAAATGTAGCGAGAGCATTGCATAGACCAAATGGCATCCTGTGGTAAACAAAGGTATTGTAGGGAAAAATGAAAGTAGTCTTCTCTTTATCCTTAGGCACTATCGGTATATGATTATAACCGCAGTATCCATCAAGGAAGCAGTAATGTAAGTGACTTGCTTGCTTTTCTAATATATGATCAATAAATGGAAGGAAAAGGCGATCCTTTCGAGTAGTAGTGTTAAGTTTGCAATAAACAATGCAAATTCTCCATCTAGTAACAATTCTGGTGGGAATTAGTTCATTCTTTTCATTTTATTTTTTTGGCACAACGTGAATATGGATGATCCATACATTATTTGATATAGGATAGATGATCCCTGCGTCTAAAAGTTTCAACACCTTTGCTCTGACCACCTCTTTCATATTCAGATTGAGTCTCCTCTAATTCTCTATACTTAGTCGAAAATTATCCTCCATGAGAATTTTATGCATGCAACGTATAGAGATAATCCCTCTGATGTCAGCAATAGACTACCTAATAGATGTCTTATTTTCTTTAAGTACCCACATCAATCTCTTTTCCACAAGCTTGAGTTTTTGATAATAACTTGCAATGTAGAAGATTTTCCCAAGTAGGTACAATAGAGATGAGGTGGTAACTGCTTGAGCGCCTGTGCCCAACTCCTCAAATTGTGGTCTATACCAATATTGAGATCAGCTTCTAGAAATCTTGCACATATCTCAATCTTACCCAAATTAATGTCAATGGAATAGGAATGCAAAATACACGCCTCATATGGATCTAATGGGTTATGTATATGAAAAGTGTCATGAACCATCTTGTCATCACATTGATTTGAAAGCAGCTATTTGACTCGGTTGAATATTTCATGGCCTTGAATACATTAAATATGACATGCTCTTTACCAAGCCTTATGATCAACTGACTTTTTGTACATTAATAAAAGCTCTATAGGGAGCTAAAAATGGTCGACCCAAAATAAGTGGAAAGTCCCTATCTTCCCCCACGTTAAACATAAGAAAATCAGTAGGAAATATAAATAGGACATCCTCAATTTTTCATCTTGGATCCGTAATAGACTGATCAGCTAGTTGAAGAGTCAATGTAGTTACTTTAACCTCCCCCAAACCTAGTTTCCTGAAAACAGAGAGTTGTATCAAATTAAGGCTTGCACCTAAATCTCACAAAGCTTTATCAAAATAACAATTGCCTATAGTACAAGGTACTGTGAAACTCTCTAGATCTTTTAATTTTGGAGGTAGCTTATTCTGTATTATGGCGTTACACTCTTCGGCCAACATTACTGTCTCATGTTTGTCTAGCTTGAGTTTGTTAGATAAAATGTCCTTTAAGAATTTAGCATGACTAGGCATCTAAATAAGTGCATCAGTAAAAGGGAAGATGATGTGAAGCTTCTTGAAGATCTCAAAGAATTTCGTATATTCCTTGTATAAATTATTCTTTTGTATTATCTAAGAAAATGAAATCGAAGGCTCATATGGTTTGATAGGAGCGGTTGCCTTAACCTGTCGTGTATTTGAACAGTATTTCGCAGATGTCTCAGTCGTCTATTTAGTCTGTTCTACATGCTCATAATTGGTAGAAGGTACTTTTTCTTTATTTACAACCGATCTCTTAATGTGAATCTCAGGTAACTGGACCCCACTCCTAGTAGTAATTGCTTTACAAGTTCTTTGAGTTTAACTTCTGTAGTACTTGGCAAAGTACCTAGTGCTCCGTCTAATATAGAAAGTGACATCTATCCTATATAAGACTCCAAGTACTTGATTTTAGCACTTTGATTCTAAAGGGTTGTCTCAGTCTTTCTCATGAATTGATCATTTGCCTCCATGTACTTACTTTTTCATGAATTTACTAAGCATCTCATCCAAAGGGATTTTCTTCTCTAGCTGCTGAAACTGAGAACCCTGTTGTCTATTAGAATTTTGATTACTCCAAGAAAAATTGGGATACTTCTTCCAACTGGGGTTGTAAGTGTTTGAATATGAATTATTTTGTTGGCACTGACCCTCTTGTACATAGTTAACTTGTTTTATATCTTGTACAAGAATTGGACAACCTATTGTATTATGTGTCTCGCATTCTTCACAACTTGGCCACTTGGCCTGTACTGTATTTGCTAATTGTGATACGCTCTCAACCTTATGAAACAAAGAGTTAGTTTTCACAGACAATTATGAATAAGTATCCACCTCATATACTCCGGTGACTTCTTATGAACAACCCGCTCAAAGGTCTATATGGCTATGGTAGTAGCCGATCTCTTAAACAACTCCAAAGCTCTATCGATTGTCTTCGTAGATAAGGAGCCATTAGATGATGAGTCCACAATTCTCTTGTAAGATGGAAGTAGACTAGCATAAAAATATTGGACCTGGAGCCCTTTATTGATGCCGTAATGAGGACACTTTCGAAGCTTGTTCTTGAATCTATTCCAACATTCATCAAATAATTCAATTTAACCCTAACAAAAATATGGATATGTCGTCCTCTAGCAAGTGATTCCAAGTGATGATATTGTCAAGAGGTTGTAAATTCGACCATTCAAGCTCCATCCTTTAAAGTGAGTGGAAATAGTCTCAATCTGATAGCATTATCTAGAATCCCTTGAAATCTGAAGTGTTGACACATTTCTAAAAATCGAGAGACATGTATATGGATTCTCATCAGCCATGCAACAGACTCGATGACCATTTTGAAACAACTCGATGACATTGGTCTTCAACTAAAAGTTCAGCTACCTAAACGAAGGATAAACAATGCTAGACTGGCTCTGAATGATTTGTGAAGTCACGAAGTCTCCAACTAACGTATTCCCTTCATCGACCTCTACATCTTCAGTCACTTAAATTACTAGCTTACTCTGTTCGTTGCCCATCTCTTGTTACTATTTTTGGTCTTTTTGTTTTTGTGCTTCTCTTTGTTCCCTTTGCTTATGGTGAAAGGTGTGTCTAATTTTTGGATTAGCTAGTATCAGTTCATCGTCTCCCGAACTTTGCATAAAATTCCCAAAAGAGAGAAAATAGAAGTACTGGAATAAATTGATAGAAATAACAAAATTTAAGTAAAGAAATATGTTCAAATTAGTGCCAAGGTAAATGGAATCAAACTCAATTACAATCCACAACAATGGTGCCAAAAATTTGTCACAAAAGTGTTTGTTTGTAATATCGCAGGTGCACGGTTCTTAACAAGTAGTAAATTGCATTTTAAGTTCAAGTATCGTAACCACCGAGATTGTATTGGTTATAATTCAATTCAACTTACCCTTAACTAAAACAATGGAAAGTTGTGTATTTTCCATAACTAAATTATGATCGAATAATATACATATGAATGGAAGACCTAATTTAACTAAAATCAATGAAAAGTATAATGAATGCATGCTTGATGAAAATATGTTGATGAAAAATGCACTAGGATCCCGAAAAACCTTATATTAATCTCCTTTGGCCACGAACCTTGCAATTTGACAACGCGATTCAATTATGAAGATCAATGTTCCTACATTGTTTAAAAATCTCTTTCGAGTAAACTTAAACCTATCTTCACATGTGACCCGACTATATTTTTATGATGGATGCAAACATACATGAATGCGTTAAGGATTTATGGATATTTAAAGATCACATAGAGCATAATGGTATATTTTTATCTCCTATCGGACCCTGACAATTAACACTGTGTCTAAGTTATTCAATCTTTCGAAATTAAAACATGGCACAATATTTATAAAACCATTGTGCACATAAATGAAGAGAATACTTAAACCATGAAAACCGTTCAATAATTGAAAATGTACTTTAAATGTCAAAAAAGAAATGGAATCAAGAGTTAAATATTCATGATACAAGATTCATAGAGATCCTAGCACAAAACTACTTTAAAATAACATGTTGATGGAAAGAAAACAAAAGAAATAAAGATAAATCATCACCCAGAATTCCTGGATTTCTTCGATCTTATTTTGCCTCTTCAAATAATAAATTGCTCAACCCTGCTTTAGAGTTGATAAGTCTTCTTAAACTTCCCAAAAATGTCCAAAGATAAGCCTAACAGGAAGTTTCCTTGTTCTAGTAGAATTCGGAACACGAAAGAAATCTAGTTATGTGATTTGCCCGGGCAATCGCCAGTAGAAAATCGGGCGGTCGCCCTGGCTATACTTTTGGCTTCTAGTTTGATTTTGCACGGTCGAGCAAGCGCCCAAGCGATCACCCAATCTAAACAATTGGGCGCTCACCCAGTTGTGTAACCTTTTTGAAAATCACACTTTGGTCTCTTTTCTTCATTTAACTCCTCAATTTTGATCCCCCACTTTCCATTTTGCCCATTTTGTCCTCCAACTTCTATTCGTGTACGTATTAGTCCCCAACTTCCATCCAATGATTGATTTTTCCTTCTTTCTTTTTCAATTGCTTCGAAATGGGTCTAACATTAAAATAAAAGAAAATTAACCTAAGTTAAGTAGAAATCAACACTACGACGATATAAAAGCTAGTAATATGATATGGATAAGTGCACAAAACTCACTTATCACTACGCTTGGAATTGAATATCTCCAATGTTAGGGAAAGTTACTGCCATGATGAATGTTACCTGAAATCACTTTTAAAATGTCAATTTAAAAGAATTCCCTAATTGTAAATGATAGTTATTGAAGAAATGGGATAAATATGTGAAAGTTAGAGTCTCATAAGTAAAAGTCACATGATGAACGAAAATGGACCGATAGGGAAAAATAGAAATTTGGACATATAGAGACCATGGTTGAATTCTATTGACCATGTAGAAATGTGAAGATAATAAGACCTACATCCCTCTAAACACCCCCACGCACTAATATATTGATAAGAATTCTATACATGTAAAAACTAGAATGGCTGAGGCTAATGACTACATTTGTCGAAAGATAGATGAAGAAATATTGCCACTTACATGGAGACCATAAACATGACACCATAAACTATTTTCAACTAAAGAAAGAGCTTGAACGACTATTGAAATGAGAAATTTTAGCCAAATATGTGAAAAATGACCATGGAAATGAAACCTAGATGAAAGTTGAAATAATGAGTAGTCGAACAACATTTAGACCCAAATACACCTTGAAAAACTCTTCACGTGGATCAAAAATCTCATCATCCACTAGAAAAGATAACTTACAGTTGGTCAGACATAACTAAACCTTAGTAGAATCTGACCACCCAACCCGTAAATCACTGAAGAACCTCTTCGATTGTGTAACCTGCACTTTTTCAGCAACTCTAGACTTTTTTTCCCTCCGCATGAATCACCAAGAATGAACTTCGTTTTGACACAACTGGAACTCTAGTTGTCTCTTCCCCACTTGAGAACTTTGAAGGCTTATTGGTGAAGGTAATGGTTTTTGGTGTTTGATCTTTAGATCTTTTGTATGTTTGATACTTGGGTTGAGTCAAAGGATTTATGGAATGTGTTATTTATCTCCAGTAATACTTTCTCTTGTATGAAATAATGATTCAACACACTTTTGGGACACACTATGCTTAGGTATTTATAATAACAAGTGTTTGAGGTTGAATAATATTGGAAAATTTGTTAAAATCGCGAATAGGACTCTGCTCGGATGAGCCCGCCGCTCAAGCACCCCTCTCATGGCTTGAGAGTGATCTCGTGGCCACTCGAGCACCCCAAGGCATGGACAGGGAGCGGTTGTGGATCGATTTTGCTGTGAATTTTTCTCCTTGGTCCATCTTTGACTCCTTTAAGACCTATACTACCAACCCCAACTCTTTTGACTTTAATTACAGCTTATGATTTTAAATATGGAACTAGCTAATTATATTTTGGATCTAACAAACTCCCTATTTGGCATTCCATGCAAAATCATTTATTTCAGAATTAAAGTCAACAAAACCTAACATTATTAACCTAAATACTCAATTCCTAAGTTTTAATTCAACAACTTGTTATACCTATTTTCTGAAACATATGAAATCAAAAATGCCACATGTAAAAGAAAAAGGAAAATAACAATTAAGTACATAATTAAGTTATAAAAACAACGCAAGGAAAACTTGTATAACACAAAAGCATATATTACTACGTGCATTAATAACTTAGAAACTAAAACATGACAAGTTGAGATACAAAATAGCAATATCAATATGACAAAACACTAAACACAAAATCAATATTAGCATTCCATCCAAAAATCTAAATAACTCCCCCTAACTCAAATGTCTATGTAAAAAGCTTAAGAATTCATATCTATCTCAACAATGTGTCAACTTCTCTCCCCTAAACTCTTATGCTATTCAACTCCTCTGAAATAAAAATAAATACTTATCTCTCGTTGTCATGAATCACAAAGGTAAATCAAGCAATATAATCATTGAATACCATAAAGAGGAATGTATCAACTAATATGGACAAATTATGCAAAACATGTGATGGGAGAATAATTTTTTTTTCTTTTTGAGATAACACCTTTTTCATGGATTTTTAAATATAACATTAAGTAGTGAAAGCTTAAATCACATGAACATTTATTTGTTTACTTATACATGCATAATTCATAAATAGTGAACTTTTCCCACATAATTTATTTTCTATATGGAGTAAATTGTATAAGCAACCCGTGCGTAGGAAGTGCCACTAATCTCCTGTAAGCAAAACTTAAAATCTTAAATCAGTGAGAAAGGAAGTACCAAAAAAAAAAAAAAGAAAAATCACTGGTGCATGAATTTTTTCTCAAATTATGACAATCAAAACTAGTGGTACTAGGATATTTTAAAAAAAGAAGCTCATATTTAAAAAAGAGAAATGATTTTAATTTGAAATTTCTCTCTTAAAGTACAAAAAAAAAAAAAAAATCACTGGTGCATGAATTTTTTCTCAAATTATGACAATCAAAACTAGTGGTACTAGGATATTTTAAAAAAAGAAGCTCATATTTAAAAAAGAGAAATGATTTTAATTTGAAATTTCTCTCTTAATAATTGATATAAACAAGTTAAGCACCAAGAGAGAAAGATGCTAACGCTTCAATGAATATCAATAAATGAAAGCTCAAGTGTTAGATGAGCAAACTTTGATGAAGAAGATGAATAAAAAATTTGATTCAATTAATCAAATGTTTTCACAATAAACGATTTGATAATAAATAAAATGGATGATTTATATAATTTTGTTAGAAAAAGGTCCCACTTTAATGCTCTTAAAAAGTCTAACAATGAGTGAAAAAAATGAATGCATTTTATAAAGTTCAACGAGCAAACAAAACTACGGAACCGGACGTCTGCTTCCGTGTCAAGAAGTATGAAACTAGCTGTTATGTACCAAATATCAAAATGGCCAAAAAAAAATGACCATTACATGAATTGAATATCCGCATAGATGACGATCCGGATTCGAATGTCTGCATTTCATAAGTTTAGTTTTTTTAACTTTGTTTGATCCAGTAATATTTTTGAATAATGTAAGCTATTGAATAGTGTTATTCAAAATATGGTCTGTTCAATTGTAATTTTTAAAATTAATTTTGCTTTCGATAAAAAATATTTTTTGCAAGTGATAATCAAAATAACTTTTAGTGCATAAAGAATGATTTTTGAGCTTTTATAGTTTATTGCTAAGAATTGAAACTGTTATACATTTACAAATGAACATAGAAGCGTCTAGTCTATTGAACTTCCTTTGAAATTCAACTTTGTAGCTCTTGTCTCGAATGATTTGACTTAAATGCTTGACTTTCATATCCACCTTCATTGTGAGTCCATTTTGTAATGTGAAAGTTTTGATAGCGATCTTTTTGTCCTTGATCAATCAATATTATATCGAATGCTTTAAACACTTAAATTCAATTGTTAGAACCAAAATTAACTTGTTTATTATGATCAAAACATTAAGATTTAAGTCAACCATATGTAAACAAATTGTAGTTGGAATTCAATTTGGGAGTTTGAAATTTGTTTTGGACTTTGATGGAATCCAAGTTGTAATAAGAGAAGAAGAAATTGTGCAAGGAGAAGGAAGCATTGCGCCCGATTCTCACAGGTGCTTAACAATTGCTCAAGTTCTCAGAATATGGAAGTTAGTGCTTACTAGCGGCGAGAAGACCGCTTGAGCAGCCATCCACCACTTGACGTTTGCTATACCGCTACTCGAGCGACAATCTTATCCCCTTTTTAATATTTTGCGATTTTAAGCAAATTTTTGAATCCTATTTTATCCAAAATACTCCATTATTGTAGAAACTTGTTATAGTTGAACTCCACTACAACACAGACTCTTCTTTGCACTACATTGATGAGGAGTGAACCTCTTGGAAAGTCAATCCTTACATTCTACACAATAATTTGTAATCCTTCATTATTGATAAATTCTTCTCTTCTGCCCATTGTACAATAATCTTGTGTTTTTATTTGATTTTCATATTGCCATATTATACTTGTTCCTTTATTTACTAACAAATGGAATTGGTTCGGTTCATAATTCTTAACAAAATCTAATGTTTTTTCAACACAATGAAGAGTCAATAAGTCTTTTAGTATATATACAACCCTAATTATAGTGTTTTAGGTGGAATAGGCATCTCAAAATTATACTTTGACGCTTGAACGGTGGCTTTGCGTCTATCGAGCGGTGCCTTCGATGCTCTAGTGCAAAACTCATGCACAACGAGCATTTGCAGCGGTGAGAATACAAAAGTTGCTTCAAATGTAACATATTGGTTAAACTCTTTATCATGCAAAGTTGCTCTAGTTTCAACCACAACGTAATAGCACTTTTCTCCTTAAGAACATCCTAAAGAATCTGATTTGAAAGATGATGATGAATTTGCAATAGGGGCTTTCAATCACTACACTATTTTTCTTCTTGCATCCAAATAGAGGGCATTTTATCAAACCCTAACAAGGCATCATCTAAATTCATCTATGTGAGCACGGCTCGCACGTTCACATGCCATTACGAAAATCTCGTGTTGTAATCTGGAAGCGGTATATCATTTCATTGTATGATTCAATTAATCAAATGTTTTCATAGTAAACGATTTGATAATAAATAAAATGGATGATTTATATAATTTTGTTAGAAAAAGGTCCCACTTTAATGCTCTTAAAAAGTCTTACAATGAGTGAAAAAAATGAATGCATTTTATAAAGTTCAACGAGCAAACATAACTACGGAACCGGACGTCTGCCTTTGCGTCTATCGAGCGGTGCCTTCGATGCTCGAGTGCAAAACTCATGCACAACGAGCATTTGCAGCGGTGAGAATACAAAAGTTGCTTCAAATGTAACATATTGGTTAAACTCTTTATCATGCAAAGTTGCTCCAGTTTCAACCACAACGCAATAGCACTTTTCTCCTTAAGAACATCCTAAAGAATCTGATTTGAAAGATGATGATGAATTTGCAATAGGGGCTTTCAATCCCTACACTATTTTTCTTCTTGCATCCAAATAGAAGGCATTTTATCAAACCCTAACAAGGCATCATCTAAATTCATCTATGTGAGCACGGCTCGCATGTTCACATGCCATTACGAAAATCTCGTGTTGCAATAACCTTCGCCATATAGTAAAGTAACATGTCATTACAAAAGATTAACCACACTTTGATATCAGTTTGTTAGAGAATAAAGAGATAATATGACAATATAAAAATTAAACACAAGAACACAAAATTTTAGGTGGAAACCTAAGAGAAGAAAAAATCACGTGCATAGAAAAAGAACTCACTAGATCAAAATAATGTATTGTCATAAGATTTGATGCTTTCAATCAAAATCTAATATTTTTTTAACTCTATGAATAGCCAACAAGTCGTGGAGTATATGTACAATCCTAATTATAGTGTTTTAGGTGGAACATGCATCTCGAAATTCATCAAATCGTGAAGCATACCTGAACCGGATAACATCATCTCCTGAGCTCCACCCTCGCGACCAATGAGAGGTGCCTCCAACGCTCGAATGCCAAGCTCTCGCGCAATGCCAATCTCCACCCAAAAACTCGTTGGTCCATCTTTTAACCTTTTTAATGGCCTCTTCAACCAATCCACCAATACCCAATTTGGATTACACATCAACAAATGACTATGCAATACATTTTGGATAATATTAACAATAATACTGTACATTATATTAAACATAAAAATAATTTAAATTCAGTTTTAAATCCATGGAACTTCGATCATTCCAAAACCGACAACTACTTCCCTAGTGAGAAGTTTTGTATCCAACTAACCTTCCTTAAAATTCATTAAGTCCCATTTTTTAGAATAAATTTTATAACAAGTGATTTTTTTCGAAGAATCTATTATTAAAAAGTAGAAAAAAAATTAGGATTATATGCACAATTATTTTATTAAAATAATGTATGATTGAAATAAATTTAAAATTTTAAAGAATGAATCTCAAACAGTACTAAAAGACATCATCAACAATCTTGGCATGCTTCATTCAATTTATGTCCCTCTCGTCGCTTGTCCAACTAAACCAAATTTTGCCTGGTCAATGAGACAAAATGATTATGGTTATAGTGCCAAGAAAAAGACCATTGGCTACAATTAGGCAATCACATGTCTAAAACACACCCGTCAAAATCAGTGGTCCCATAAATCGATGGTTGAGATGAAGAGAACAAGCTGTTGGGGTCCACTAAAAAAGGTCCAAGCCTCCCTTTGATGGGATTAAAATCAGAGTTTTAGTAATTTTTGATAAAAATTGATAAAATATATAATTGAAAAATTATGAATCTAATAAAATATATGTTTAAAATTAATTGTTAACTTTAATTTATAGTAAAATTTTAATTTTAATTCTTACTCTTAACTAATTTTTGTTAATGAAGTTGGCGTCAATGTAATTATGATATGCTAATCCGTATAGTGTGATTTTTTTAATAGAAAGTGATTTCGTATCACTACTATATAAAAATCAATTTGAAGATACTGTAGATGCAATAGTAACCAATGAAATCTTAATGTTCATTTTACCAGTTTTCACTCCTCCAAGTTTTATGCGTTTTGTATCATGCCCACCAGTCCATGTCCACATCTTTTTTTCTCCAATTTACTGTAAAATCATATTAGACTTCGAATATAATTTGAATGTGTATTAGAATTTGAATATAATTTGAATGTGTTCCTAATTTGGAGAAACGACAGTCATGTGTTCGAGATTATCGAATAGAACATTTTCGAATTTTTTTTAATTCATGATGATTTGAAACATCTTAATTGTTAGCACTGCTAAAAAAAAATTGTCCGTGCATCGCGGACACGGACACTCCGCGCTGCGCGGACAATTTTTTTATTTTTTATTTTTACAGTGCTAACAATTAAGATGTTTCAATTCATCATGAACTAAATAATTACTACGACATAAATGAGCCAAAAGAAAATGACTGTCAAGTGAGCTCTATTTATATTTTCCTTAGATTTGATTGTATCTTCCCACTTTTTCGCCTCCTTTCTCGCCAATGCAATGTACGAAGTAGCAGATTTCATGACAATCAAACAAAAAGATATTTGTAACTTATGCAACATTTAAATCTCTGATTTGGTGGTGTGTGATGATAAATAATAATGCTCGTACCCTTGCCTTGTGGATTGAATTTAATGCAGGGTTAAGGTAAGGTTAGGGAGTCCAGGATTCAATAATATATTTTTTTGTGAATATCAAGGGAAGATTGTGTGTGTATATTTGCAATTATGGGTTCATACCAATTGATCAAATAAAATATTAATCCACAACCGCAAGGAAACAAGTGTACTTTGCACATTGAGGGTAGGGATGATGTTGAATCCGCTTTATTAGAACTTGATTCATCTCTCCTATATTGGGTCGCAGTGCCGCCTCTAGGTGTGTAACATCTTCTTCTGGAACCACTCGCCTTGTCTCCCTCGATATTTTCCAGGGGCTTATCGTCGAGGTAACATTTTATCTACATACTACTAGTTCATCTGCATGCATCTTCAAATTTCTTCAGATACCCTTAATAATTTTGAATAGAGTTACTGAATTGTTATACTTACTTCAATATGCAGTTGTTGTAAGTTGAAATGATTGAATGCGTTTCTGAACAAGTTTTCTTAAGGTTTCATTATTTTTCTTACCACCAACAATAATTATGAGGACTTTCAAATGATTCATAATAATGATGCTCGAATTTATATCCTAGCGTCAGTTTCCTTGAGCCATTCCCTAAGCCAGAGATACAAGACTTTTTGAATTAATTGTTTTGCTAATCTTTTTCCATGTTATGTGGACTTTCAATACCATTTTCCTTTTCCGTCACTTATCTTTTTCTGTAGATACTTGGGTTTCCTAGAGTACTAATGATGAACAAAGTTCTGGATTAAACTAACTTATTCATGCATGATCAGATCAACAAAATCATCAATTCCAAAACAAAATCATTTCTATCTTGTATATTTTAAAAGTGTACAATACATTTAAAAATAATATTAACCAAATTTACAAACAATTAGTTTTAACACTAATCAAGTAAAGTGCAACGCACGTTCCCTTCACACACACACACTATGCACATGTTTGATACACATTAAAATTTTCATTTTCAACCACACATTCTACAATAAAATAATATTTTTCATCACATCAATAATTTTTCTTTCTTTTTAACCACACATTCTCCATCAATCTACTATTCCAAAATTCATTCTTCCAAAATAATGTGGCTAGAGCATTTTTTCTTCTAAAAAACAGATTGCATATATTATTTTGTGTTTCTTTTAGGAATTAGGTTGATGAAGTACGCAACATTTTATAATCAAAACTTATTTCTTTTGAATCATACTTTCAACATTTATACGAAGAGAATGAATATATACAATTAACACAAGAATGACAATCGGTTTCACATCTTCAAATACTTTTGCAAAATCTAAAAATTCTATGTCAATAACAACAAAATAATTACAAAACTCGTGCAACGCACGTGTCATAGACTAGTTTGTGTATAAAGCACAATTATTTATTCAATAACATTGAAATTTTAAGTCAAATATAGCAAAAGCAATGCATTAAAAAATTTCTATTTTAAATAACAAAGAAGGAAAAAAAAAAAGAAAAAAGGAAAAAGAGTTAAGTGCTAAGTATCTTTGAAGGAGTTTGAAATACTTTTAAGTAATTTATTTTCTCCCACATTTTTATCGTCTTTTTTTATATTTACACGCCTTCTTTTAAATTCTGTCCACGGTTACTGAAATTCAGTTGAAATCTTAATTAAATCGTTAAACTTTAATCTTCTCCATGGGTCAATTTTAATTTAATTTCTAAATTCACCAATTTATTACATTTGGTCACCAAAGTTAATCGAAAATTAGAAATTTGCAGTTTGCAATCACACCACAACGATCTTCCACGTATTTGCTACATGTACCCCTAGGGATGAAAAAAGTAAAATGAAATTTATGATATTATTGTTAGATTAAAATGTTAAAAGGATGTATTTTTTTTATTTTACATCTTTTTTGATATAGCGTAGTATCAAGTTGGCATGTCGAGTAGTGATTATGATAATATTGTTAGATTAAAATGTCGTTAAGCAATTTTAATCAACTTGAAATGCAGATATATGAAATTTGAAATTGAAACAGTGATTCAACTGAAACTAAATTGCAATTTATTCACCTAACTTAGACAAACTAAAACTTAGTGGTCTCAAACACTGGCGCACACAAGGGAGGTCCTGGGGGCACGTGTCCCCCCAACTTCGGAGATTATTATTATTTTATAAAAATCATGTTTGGTATCCGAATGAAATCTAAATTTTAATTTAAATCAAAGTTAACAATTAATTTTAATAACATATTTTATGGAATTCATAATTATTTAACTTTTATCAAAATATACTAAAAACTTAATTTTAATCTCCACTAAACAGGGGCAAAATCACAATAAATTTGAATTTCGATAGGAAGCTAATTTTAAAAATTCTCTTACGATTGTACGCTAATCGAGTTTACAAATTACTATATCATCTCAAAACTTATTTTGAAAACTACATTATGAGCATATCGAATAGTTCAAACAGATATCGAAAATAGTTAAAAATATATTAAATGTGAATATTAAAAAAAGACGTCTAACTCGCATTTTTAAAAAAAAAAAATCAATTATTTCATGCACAGTTATTATTTTTGCAATACAAATTTCTCAATGTAATTTTCATCATTTTATTAGGAAATTTTATGTGGAATATGACATCAATATTTTCGAAATGTTACATTTGAAAAAGTCATATCTCATGTAAATTTTAAGATGCAAAATTACATGGCGTATAATTTTTTTTGGATGTAAATATTTTTATTGTAAATTTTTTTTCAAATTCTTTGCAAATTCGATTATGCCCCTCCAACTTTGAACGTCTGCGTCCGCCCCTGCTTTGGTGGCTTCCAGTTCTGACCTCGAGGAAGTTTGGAAATATGTTTCACTAACAGCTTTTCTGCTGAGACTCTGGAGACTAGTTAGAGTAGCAATTTGTTCTTAACGATGTTTAAGTGATAAGGGTAGTGATAGCATTTTCTTAGGAACTGATTTGTTGTTGGAATTTTGTATAGAAAATTAGTTTTGACCAATTTTTAAATGATTATTTAAGTGAAAATTGTTAGTTGGTGAATGAGAAATTAAGTCCCTATTTGAGCCTCATTTTGGTAAAAAAAAAATGTATTTTGAAATATTGATTTTTTTGAAGAATGTGTGGTTAAAAAAGAAGATTTTTTTTTTCGATTTACGTGTAAAATTATTTTATAAAAAAATATGATTGAAAATAAGTTGTTAAAAAAATGGGAGCCAAACATAGGCTAAGTCAATATTAAGCCACGTAAATGCATGGAAATAGTTGAAAAATCTTGTAGAAATTATTTGGATGAAAAGTTGTGTAGTTTTGGAAATGATATTTTCTGAATAGCACATTCTTTTTGTTAGAGACATGTATTTTTCAACAGAGTTTTGCTTACACGCCCGGGTACCCGACCTCACTGCCCCCCTTACAATAGAGGGCAGAATTATTATATTTTACGCGGGGTCCACGGTGGGCCCCTCACTTATGTGAGGGGCGGGTAACCTGGAGTGCTTACACTCCGGGTACCAATAGTAAAATTCTTTTCAACAAGACAGACATACCTTCTCATTAGGTTGGGTCTTTTCAGACATAACTTTTCAACAACTATATATAGATTTCATGTGTTTGGAATTTCATTTAATTCATCATTGCATTATCATGTTGATCCATATTCATTTCAAAATAATTTTAACATTTATTTTGAGTCAAGTTTCATATAAAGAGAGTTCAAAATATAAGTATGTTTGTTAGTCTACGTAATTTGGAGTGCTTTTATTGTGGAACGTGGTCGTTGTATCTTAGGAGACAAATGTCGAAAAACCGTTAGCACACATGCGGGACATTATCATCTTAAGGAGAAAGAGTTGAACTCTTGTTTCGATTGAATTTATATTCAAGCATTTCTGGTTTCTATTTTACATATTCAATTTCGGCAAGTTGAAATTATGTCAAATTTATGCACGTGAAATGTTAGTTATTTGAATATAATTTATGCACGTTCATTTTTTCCAACATTTGTGACAACAAAAAGGTATGACAATCGATTACTTACTGCAAAAATGTTTGATAGGCAATAATATGTTGTAGATGCTTGGCAGAGATTTTGCTGGGGTGAGTTCACCCTTTAGGCGTTGCTTGATATTTGTAGCATACAATCATGGGCGGACCGGGGGATGGCTGGGGGTCACGTGCCCCCCCAGATTTTGAAGAGATATATATATTTTATTTTTTTTAAATTTTTTTAATATACAATGGAAAGACCCCTTTCTCCCTAAACCTTTCACACGCAAACTTCTTTTCTCCTCTCCAACACGACACCAGTCACACCACCATTTTCAGCCCCTTTTCTCCCCTCCCATCTAGCGCTCTCTCCCAGCAGCAGAATCGGCCGATTCAGTCTCGTCGTCCCTCTCTAGCTCTCTCAGTCCGGTCCGAGCTCCGCCCCTTCCTCTCTCGGTCTCTGACTCTCGCAGTCTCTCCCCGTGAACGGACCCGTTTCGAGCTACTGCTATGCTAGGCTACTCCGCCTCTGCCCAAGTACAAATTCCAAGCTCCGACGATGACCTCCAAGGTAACTTAATGCCCATTGACTGTTGAGTGTTAAATCTAATGTTTTGTAAATTGTAAGTGTAGTTTTTCCAATTTCATTTTCCACCAAGCTATAATAGCTAATGTTTTGAAGTTTGAACTGCATTTAGGGATAACTGATTGATTATTAGGGATTGATAATTAGGGTTTTTAGGGATTTAGGGATTTTGATTGTAACTTGTTGTTTAGGGATTGATCATTGTCATTGATATTCAGGGATTTTAGATTTAGGGATTGATTGTAACTTGCACATAAATAACTTCTAAAATGATTGATTTTTTATTTGTTTCAGTTATGGACAAGTAGAGAACGGTTGTAATAAAATATCTTTTACTTTAATTTTTTCGTTACTTTTTAAAAGTTTGATTGTGCCCCCTCTGTTTAAGAAGTTTGCGTCCGCCCTTGGTCTCAAATGAAAACTTTGCTAAAAGTTAAGTGACTGTATATGAGATTTATCAATTTAAATAAATAAAAGAAAGTGGTATCAATATTTTACCAATTTTCTATAGAAAATAGAGTGAACGTTTAAAATTAATAGAATCAATTTTCAAGAAACCACGAGTAAAACGAGGTGTGATCAGGATTAAACTTTCATGAAACTAAAACAATTTGTATTTTATTGATTGATTGTGAAATGGAATTCAGAAGTTTGTTTCCGTCACTAGGGAAGTTATGAATTTTGGGGTTTACTGTGATGGGGTGACCGTAGCATTAGCAGTAGCATTCTGAAGAAAAAGATAAACTATCGTGTCAAATGTTTTGACATAATCGTTGATATAATATCACAAAACATTTCATCATTAGACTGTTTCAAACATGGTTAATTTATTCATCGAATCATCTGCTGTTAACTTGAATTATGTCATTGCATCTATTAAATCTCTTTTGACAAAATGACGGTTAAAAATTGTCACTGCAGGGATAAGGATTTTGCAACATGTACATCAATGTTTACAAAAAGGATTTCATAATATCACATAACACTCTATCATTTGTCAGTTTAAAACGCGGTCAACTTTTTTCATCCAATATTTTAATTCCACATCATTTTATGTAATCTTTTATGTACTATTTTTATATACAAGTAACAAAATTTTGGGGATAATCATACGTCATGCAACTATTGTGATTATATACAATAAAACCATTGTAAGCTATACCCTCTAAAAAAAAATTTGGTCACGACTCCGATAATTGTAAAAAAAAAAAAAAAAAAAAAAAAAAAAAAAAAAAAAAAA
>CAIGRO010296401.1:0-13495 GCA_903798355.1 Fraxinus baroniana
TTTGAAGGAATTGTCAAAAGCTAATTTATTTTTATTATTATTTAATTATAATTTTGAAAGTAAGGGGTGGTGAAAAAAGATTTTCCGTTAAAACAAGAAATTCCGTTAGTTTTTCCGTTAAATCAAAAAATTCCGTTAGTTTTTCCGTTAAATCAAGAAATTCCGTTAGATATGCACTTTTTATATATAGAAAGATATTTCTTAAAACTTATTTTTTTTAAAATTTATTTTTAATCATACATTCTCTTAATAAAATAATATTGATAGTGGACTCGTACCATTTTTCTACATTTTAGCTATAAATTCTGGGGAAAAAAAATCAATTTTAACAAAAAATTATTTCCAAAAAAATTACCTCAAACATGAAAAGTGAAGAAACTAATGGAGGAGGAACTACATTACTTGCAGTGTGGTGCCCACGCAGACCATTTCAAAACCAAATCAATTAGACACCATTGCCCTCCAGAATTTCATTCAAAGTTCGAACCTTTAGCCTAATGACAAGGATAAAGTGGACATTTTACACGAAAATTTCTGGCCCAATAGCCCCGTAACGGAGTTGGTGACACGAATATTTGACCAACTTAAACCAAACCACACGCCATTGCTGATGAAAATTTTGCTCTGAAATTTTGCTAAGTTTTCGAAAATTTGAATATTTTCAAAGGCCCAGTTGTTGAAAATGCATGATTTTTGCTTTACAATCCCATATGGGCTGATTCTGGCGTGCGGTGGGATCATTGGATATGCGAAGAAAGGCAGCACAGCCTCACTCGCCGGAGGACTTGGCACCGGATTCTTGCTTATACTCGCTGGTTATCTCAGCCTCCAAGCTTTCCACAAACGCAAAAACTCCTATTTGGCCTTGATTATTGAAACTGGTACTGCTTATTTTCTTCAAGCATACTTATATGGAAATTATTAATATAGCATTTGGGTAATTTTTCGGTGATTGTTTGATGTCTTTTGGAGAATCATGCATTTATCCGTATCCGGTTAAATTATGTGGTTTGGATCTAATTGTAGCAACTATAAATTATAATTAAGAAATTAAGAAAACTATAAAATTTTGTGTGGATCTGGAAAAAAATGAATATGGTTTCTGCTAGTATTTAAAAAAATAAAATGGTTTGATGTCTTCTTGCTATTTATGCAACTGAAATAGCTCACTCTCTCATCTAGATTCTGTGCTTGGTAATATTGGTTGATTGGCTTTTTAACTCGCTTATCTCTATGAATTTTGGGTTATCGTTGCACAATGAAAAATAAATTTATAGAACATCAAGAGCATATGTTATGGCAATGTTTAGTGCTGGATGTAGATTTCACACTAAATTGTATGAAAATTGACACTGAATCTGAAAACTTAAAAAGAGTAGTGTTGCTTTTCATGTCCAACTATTCAAGAAACGAATATCTCTTTGCATCACAGCTTTTTCTTATCCACAGTTAAAAGTAGAATCAAAATGGGGGAAGCTCTTCAATTTCCAAGTCTCTGGAGTAATTTATGGCCTGTTTGATGTATATTTTTTGAGAATAGATTTTGTGAAAAGTGATTTTTTTGGAAACTGTGATTAAAAAATTTGTACCAAACAAGGCTTAATGTCTGATTTGTATCTACTTCTGATCTTGTGAATTTTACTTTGTCTTAAACAGTTTGTGCTGCCATACTGACTTGGGTCATGGCACAGCGTTATATGCAAACTTCAAAGATAATGCCTGCTGGCATTGTTGCTGGGATCAGGTAACTGAAAATGATAAACTATCCCGTTTGCATCTGGTCTTTTGTGTTCAAACTTGCATTGTAGAGTTTTGGAGTTGGTGCATTCATTCCTTTTGTTATCTCTCATAATTCATATTGCATAACTTGACGTGTTTAATTTTTTACATACCAAATATCATAGCCGTAGTTTCCTTATTATAGCAAGGCGTAAGTTACTTTTCAAAAAATGAAAAGTGCAATAGAGAAAGTTCACAAAGCTTGCAAATTATGACATCTAGATATCACTTCTTAATGTTAGAATTTACGTTCTGTTTGAGATGTAATAATATAACACAGAACCTAGCTTGCATTTCCTTTAAGCAGAAAAACCTTTCTGAAATCCTTGAAGAGTTAAATATTTTTGTAAGACAAATGAAGATTTTTATTTTTTAGGGGAAGATTTGGTGCTGCACGTGATTTTACCTATTCCAAATTCATAATTACTCTTACTGAAAAAATCTAAATAACTCTAGGACTTTTCCGTTCACCTTGAGGGATATTGAAGATCAATAGATGATTGATCATGCTGATCTGTTAGTAAACATATTTCTATAAATTGTAATTAAGCTTAGCCGAAAGGACATGTAATTAAATTAAGCTTAGGAAACTTAAATGTTAAATCTGAAACTTGATAGCATGAAGAAAATGACTAAAATCGACAAGTTCCTGATTGCAAATTGTTGAATTGGTTGAAGAAGTCCATCTTCTGTTGTGGTTTCGATTTTGTTTGAGAATGTTGCGTAAGAAGGTAAAGAGCTTTGTTTTTGAGCTGCATCGCATACTCTGTTTCATGTTGAATGCCCCGTAGTTTATTCAGATTGGTTTGCTTACTATCTAATGTTGTCTGCAGCGTCCTCATGACCATATTCTATCTGTACAAGATTGTGACTGGTGGCAACCATTTCCCGCCCAAGACTGAGTAATGGCACGTACCATCTCTTCCTACACTGATTCTATACTGTTATTTACTGAGAAACAATTACCCAAAACCATGGATTTGTCGATATTGCTGGCTAGGCTTCTTGTGTTCTCTGAGTAGAGTGATTGTATTAATCGAAGAATTTTAGTATTTCCTCGACTGTTAATCCAACTGTTTTCACTACTTCATTGATGCATCAGTATTTTCATTCCCATTGTGGAAGGAATTCGTATTCTGTCATACAGAGCTTACATTCCCTTGTTTGAGAAAGTCGAAAAACACGCAGAATTCAAAGGATTTTTAATTGTGCAATATGTGTAATAATGTATATTGTTTCCTCTAGGGTTGTCCGTGGATCGGTTCGATTCGGTTCGGTTATGCTTGGTTCCAAAATTTTTGGGTATTTAATAAATGGAACCGTTTGGGTTCGATTCGGTTCAGTTCGATTTCATGCCATAATTAAATGCATACAAATATCAAAAAGTAGATATTAATATTAAAATGTCGGTGATCCATATTAAAAAATTGAGGCCCAAGGCTTAAAATTATGAAACGATCTGATTTAATTAATTAATTTGTTAATTTATTTAGAAAAAAAATAAAATAATTTAATTAATTCAATAAATAAAATAAAAAATTTATTTAGTTTCAATTCTAATTCGGTTATTCGATTCTTGGTCTAGACTCGACCCATACATATCGATTCTCGATTCGAGTATCCGTTCAGATATTTAACTTGTGAAGAACCGCTTGGTTCAGTTCAATTTGATTTGGAACTTTTGAACACCCCTAGTTTCCTCCCCCATCAATCATTTTCTTATAATGTTTGATGTTTTTGAATGTTAAGCCAATACTAGTTGAGATAAGAAAAAACCCAATACGGTAAGGAAATAATAACTTGACAATTAACCTTTTTATGTTCTTTTTCCAAATTAAAAAGATCAATGCTTGTTTCTTTTTAAATTTATTTATTTATTTATTTATTTTTTTCATTTTTCTTATCTTTGGAGTTATCAGTTCTGAATTTGAATAGATGAAAAAAAAAAAAAAATGCTAATCTAATAATATAATAACAGTCCAGACTATTACGAATAACACGAGAGTTAATGTTAGGAATATAACAACAAATAGATAATTGTTCAAAAGCAATTTTGAACAACAAAATTGCAGCAACTTTCTAAAAGTCGAAACAATTTCTCAATGCCTATTTAACTCAAATCTCCAGAGAAATGCTCTCTGTTAGTATGTAATTAAAACTACACCACATGTATGGCTATATCAGTTTGATCCCGGTATCTAACTGCGCTGTTTAGAACAAAAAAGTCACAGTAAGTTAACAGAGGGAGAAATCTCGGTCGCCCCATTGTCTAATGAATTTCTTTTGATTCGAAAGCTCTATGTTCTAAACTATGCTGATATTCCTGTAGCTTCCTTTGGTATCAAAAATATGAAACAGACCGGGATGAAGATGCAGAAAAACTGGATAATGATTCCTAAGAGAAGGTTGTCGAAAGAACCCGAGGAGATATTCAGAATTGATGCCAGTCCTGCACCTACAAACGATCCAAGTGTTGATCCTAAGTTGTTTATAGACATAAAGAGTGCAAATAAAGTTCCTTCAATCCCAGGTGGACAAAGCTGCCCTGATAAGATGAGGAAAGGCATGAACCTGTGATGAAATAGAGAATTGGATGAGTTTATTAACTGCAAGTTTTCAAGATTCATCGTCGGGTTATTTATACTCAATGGCCCAAAACAAACCAATAGATACATATAGATAGACAAGCCAGGGAGAATGCATAAATTCTTGATCCAGGGTGTAATGATCTACTGCGAATAAAAACGACTTCTAACGAATGTGGAGTACATACTTAAATTGATTGATGCCATCTGCAAGAGCTGACCCAAAAAGCACCATAACCTTGTCTGATATGCCTAAAGAAATATTTGATCTAGACACCAAAACTACATCCAGAAGAATCAATATAGACAACCCAATATGAGTGCACCTGCGAAAAATACAAAGATATCGAATGAAAAACAATTCCAATAATCGTCTCTTCGTTCAACTTTAAGAAAACAAATAAAAGATATGGATACAAGATCAACTTACAAGAGAATCCTTCTCAGTTTCATCTTCTGCAAGAACCGGTTATAAATAAAGGTTCCAATCATGAGGCCTAACCACCCAATAACACGTGTTGTGCCCAAGAAGGATGCTTCCAGGTTCAAAATTTCAGTCTGGTAATAGAACATGACAGTTGATAGGTTTGGAAAAGTCACTTGTGCTAGGAAAAACCAAGCCATTGGTCTAGATTTCCCAAGAGAGTATGAGAAACAAAAATAATCATTAGCATGATAAATTAACCCACAAGAATAGAAGGATAATTATAACATAACAATTCAATATGGGAAAGTAACCTGGGTTCGAGTCATATTGGCAGATAGGGGGAATAAAGATGAATTTTCTTTTTAAAAAAGTACGATGCATACTTAAGTCAATCTCAGCACTTCACTACACCCAAGCTTTAGACTTATTGCTATTGAAGGAGTAGCATTGTCATCAGTTGCTTAACTAAATTATCTTCATAACTATATTTGTAACCTTTTCTCTATAGACTACAACATTGACTAATTCACAGTGAAGGTCTAAGGGTGGCTCTACTTGTCTGATGTTTACCTCAAAAATCCAGATAATCTCTTTAATGAAGCATTATTTATTTGCGTTCATATAGTGATTACAGAAATAAACACTCATTCACATTCATGCACATTGATTTAGTATATTTCCAATGTAAAACAATAAAAGTGAGACAAAATCACTAAGTATGAACCAGCTAAATTAGAAAGAATTACCTTATAATGATTGGCTGCCGAAAAGCCCTAAACAATGTAAAAGTGGCTAGTTTCAGAGAATGAAACCATCGTGTTGCCAAGGATCCATCTTTTTTAGATACCTGGGATTTACTCATGGTAACTGGTCCATTTTTTGTACTTTTCTGGCTCTTCTTTCGCTTCGAAACACTGTTGGACTTCTCAGCAGAAAGATTGTCTTTGCGAAAAGAACTACCATTCATTGATTGGGAAGCTCCATTCGAAGTAGAATGTTCGAGAAAATCTTTCCTGTTTACAGAACTCTCCTCCACTAAACAACATGAAAATAGCTGGATGGTCGGTAATGCTGAAAAAAGTAAAAATATTTTGTTTATCGGTAAATTAGTTAGTGCATATCCTCCAAGCAAACTCCCACAGATTCCTCCCAAAGCCATTGTCATCCAAGATATGGACTGAAGATCACCAGCAAATGAGGCCCTGTTCATGTATACTTGTAAGAACTTAATTCACGTTCTATAAGCGGATAAAATGAAAAACATATAGAGATATAGAGCTTCAAATAACAAAGGATCATATACAAGCTAAGAAGCACAATCGCGGACAGGTTGACACTTGATTACTTAAAAAAGTAGGACACAAATGCTTCAATTTTAATTCTTTAAATAAGTAAATATATATATTTTTACACATTTTTTGTTTTGGTTTTTGTTGGTAAATTCTTTTAAATCGGATTAGTAGCTATTTAGTATATTGAAATAGCTTTCAGTTGAACTATATATTAATAATGCTAGAGAAAGAAAAATACATATTAGTAGATGTAAAAAAAAAAAATAGCATGAAGTTCGTGTTGGAAACATTTCTTGGAGAAGTATCAGTGTTTGACATGACATATGTCGGAAATGAACACGCCACAACCCTAGAAGTTCCCACGCTTCATAAAGTACAAGAATGTTGAGCAAACTGAATTACGTTTTGATGTAGGATATATTGAGAAATATTCAACAAAAGAGAAGAAGCAATCAGCAGCAGAAGAGCAAAAGAAGAAGAAAGCAGAGGACGAAGCTAGAAGAAGAAAAAGAAGAATCAGGGGAAAGGAGAGAAAACGTTGGTCGCAGCCAATCTAAATTTCATCAATTCATCAACTGAGTCTATTACAATGCAAAAACCATATAAATAGTAAAACCTAACCCTAAAAATAAATCTCGATGGATGTCCGCATCACAAGTACACCAACAGTAGATACAAACATAGATACAACTTTTATCATTTGGTTGGTGCATTGGGGCCTGATCAATGTGTCAAATTAATTTAATGCAAAGTCACAGATGATGATAAAGCTCAGCATTTTGTAGCTATGACAATCAGCCCCACTATGGCTTTGCAAAATTGCACTTGATGATTGAGATCAGCGCACTTAACCGAAAGTTCAAAATTATAAGACCAATCAATCAAATCAAGATTTCACAAATAAATTTCCAGGATTAAAAAAGACAATCTAGTTTATTTGTTTGGAGTGCAAAGTTCAAGCTGCGATCATTAGCCTGAAACTGTTAGCTTTTGCATCAAATCAACACTTCAATCTTTGCTGCAAAAACATTTTATGATCCCTGGTCAAGCTTTTATGTCTATACAGGAATACTGAACCTACAGGTGCACATTAACCACTTCTGTATCGTACAGATTCGGATTGTTCAACTCTAGTCTGACTTCAAAAGGAATTTAACTTGCAGTTGGTGATCAATTGACAAGACTTTACCCCTTGGCCGATTACAAGCAGCAAGCTAGTCTGTAAAATTAGTCTAAAGCCCAATGGCCGAAACATATCACATGTTCACAAATTATGTAAGTAGCAAATTAAAATCTTACCTAACTTTGACCAATTTCCTACCATATCTTCTGTTTCACAATTTACAAAGATAAACAATTTAGCATCTTAAACATAAATAATGGAAAATAACAATAACATCAGAGAGAGAGAGAGAGCACGTATTTAATAATGGAAACGTACCGTTCAGATCTTACTGCCTCAGCTATCATGGCATCAATTACAACATCAGCCATTGCAGAGCCCAGATTTTGCACTGTTAGAAGAATCAAGAGGGGCACACTCGAACTCCTCAAGGATATGCTCATGCTTAAAATGAGCCATGGGAAAAGAGAAAGCAGTGTGGCTAGTACTAAGTAAGGTATCCTTTTTCTTCCTCGAATTGGTATGCAATCGGATAATATTCTGCAAAAATTCACATCATACTTAAGGATGACTCGAAAGAAAAAAGGACCAATTTTTGAACTGAAGTTTCACAGTAGAAACAATAATTTAATAAATAGCCCTAAGAGTTGCAGTTATTCAGCTCCCTTTTAACACGCAAAAAGATAACATCTTCTTATAGCCTCTTGTTCTGACAAAGAAAGGCGTACTGTCTACTAAAAAAAGGTCATCGACCTGATTGGACATAATTCTATAGGTTATTTTTGTGTAAACCATTGATCTTTCAGTCACATGATTTTTATTGCAGAAAACAAGGTTTCATATTAGGGGGACCGTGTGATGTCGCTAAAAGTTGATGACTCCCATGAAATGTGGAGCGATTAAGTGAATAAAAGTTGTGGTTTCAATGAAATATGTGGTAAAAAATGAAGATTGACTAGGTTTTTAGCAAACAAAAGCTTTACCAATCAAACACTAGATACTATAATTATTCTTCGCATTGAAGAGTAATTTGACATTTTTCTGTGAAATAATTACTTTATGACATAAAAACTTTAAATATTAGCTAACTTTCATGCTAAGCCATATATTGGTCATTTGGCCCAACCCCCTCTTCCTTTTCCCCCCACCAGATGAAGTAGCATATATTAAACTTAAAAAAAAATCATATCAAGTTTAGGGGGATCTGCTGAAGCAGTAATGAAAGAACTCTCTGGACACAGCATAGGAGACTTTCTTAAGGAGGAACCAATGAGAGCCTGTATCTTTAACTTGAGCTAGTATTACATGAGAAGTGCAGCTAGGTAGCCTATATGGCTGTACGTTTGAATCAGGCTAGTGTTACATAAGAAGCACAGTTGGATAGACTATATCTAAATCAAGCTTGTATTTCACGAGAAGCACAGCTAGATCCATACCCATATAATGGTTTAATACTCCATGGAAAAAATGCTACTGAGGTCACAAATTGAGATGCTGAGGGTGATAACTTTAGATTGTCTTTTAACTGATATGAGACAGCAGTCCATACGAATGACCTGAAACCCTGCTACCATAGAATCATGGAGAAATAAGTGTTGAGAGTTAGAATTCACAACATATAACTTCATTTATCTTAAGAATGCAACAGGTAACCATCATTAGTCGTCAGATCTTCAAAAGGTGTTCAAAATGATAAAAAAATCATCAATCCATCTTATACTATTGAGCAAACCATTAATTTCAATTTTCTGCACCCAGAAGCTAACTAATTTGCAAAAACAAATATTTTTTTTTATGTTAAATAGACTGTAACGAATAGAGGGTTATCGAGAAAAAGACAGTGTTAATATTTACTAAATGAACCTCACATTCAGCAAGCAGGATTATTAGAAAATTGAAAAAGATTTCCAAGAATAGGGAACAGCATAAACATTTTATAAAATACTCTCGAGACAATGCCGAAGGAAGTTAGTTGCCTAATAGGAGTAAAATACCCACCACCATTTTCTTGGAAGTTTGCTCCAATACAAGAATATAAAACACCTACATATCATGAATTACCGATGTCATGGTGACCTATCCATCATGTCTTGGGTAGGTTACCATCAATCACTAAATCAATAACCAAAAGTTTGCCAGTGAATATCTTGCAAACCGGAAGCTTTGAAGGTATCCATTTCACATAGGTTAACCTTAGAATTAGAAAAGCATTTTATCGGCCCCACATTTTCCCTCTGTCGAGGTTAACCCATAAAACAATTTTAGCTCCTTGATTTGATCAAAACTGCTACGTCTCAAATTTACTACAGTAATATACTTTCTCATGCTGTTTTATTCTAACAAGTCTCTGGACGCTGCTCGACCGACTGACATATCCATATTCAGTTCTAGTATGGTATATGTTACATGGATCCTATACTTCCAGCCTGCTTTGTTAAGTCATTCAATGAGTATTGTTAATGCCAAATTTCACCTTTCATGAAGAAAAATGTATTTCTTGATTGAAAGGCACAGAGAATTTTGAAGAAAAAAACATAGCAATCATGACCATAATGCTTATCAATATCTATGACCAGATATAGTCTCCCTCTTTTTAAAAAACAATAAATTCTATCTGAAAGATGCCTTCTTGTACTCATAGGTAATTTCCACGGCATGTAATCTATGGAGTGAGAAATGCATTTAAGATGACTTATTTTAGACAACATTTTCCCAAATTGTAGTGTATGCGAGGAAATTATCTTCAAAACTAGCACCATCATGAGTAGCCATTATAATCATGCTACAAGAATAAGGTTTATACATGTAGGATACAGAAAGCATCAGGAGACAGACTGCTGGCAGCTAAAACAGCATTTCCATACATTTTTCCATTATTATTCCTTTATTTCATTGCTATAAAGAACTGGTAACAAGTGTAAATTAAAATCTTATTCCTGCCTTATGCAGAAATGGAGCAAATTTACCATATTGGGTGCAATTCAAGTGGAGTTGGCTTAAAAATCTTGAAGCACAAGATCCTCAAACTGGAAAATTGTCAAAGATGATAGTTTCGGAAATTCTAATCAGAATAAATTTATAAAACAACAGGTTCGGGGAAATTTTAAATAACTCTGAACAAAATTATAGATTTTAAACGTGTTGTAGAAAAATAGAAAACTAAGAAAATAACAAACCCAGAACACCTAAAACAAGAAATCAATAGATCAATAAATCATAAGCGCATAAAAAATATTCCATCGCTTCACATTAAACAATTTCCAAGATATAAAAACCCCATCAAGAAGTAATGCAAAAGAAAAATTAATATAGAACTTAATCAGGCGAATGACGAGAACCTGGGTAAAGTAAATCAAGCAAACGAGCCATAGAAACGAGGCCCCAAAAGCGATCTGTATCTGCTTTAACCAATGTATCATTTTTCTTTTCGTTTTGGTGATTTTGCTCAGCGCCCTGCAACCCTGATTATCCTTCGGAAAATTTGAATTGAGGCGTCAATTTTCTTCTTTCGTTTCTTCGATCGTCGTAGATATACAAATAATGAAGAAAACGAAAGGAGAAGATTATGGGAGATATTACATCCGATTTTTTGCGTAAAAAATTTGCATTCTTTTTCTTTGAATTCTCCCTCTTTCGTTTATCCCCAAACAGATTGACCGTTCAGACTCCAATTTCCTTTTTCTATTTTTTCCGGGAGTCGGTTTTTGAGGGATGCTACTGTGACAGGAGTGACAGCCCACCCTCCAATAGGGGGGCGACACGTGTCGCCCCTGTTTTTGGGCTTGTCCCCACGCCTGTTACACCATCCTTTTCCGTCGGTTTTTATATCCACAGTTTAAAGATTAAACCCCAATGTTGGCGGCCCCACCTGCCTTGTTGGTGGAGTAAATAAATCGTAGGTTACGCCTTTAAGGGTACAGCGTGGAAGATTGCTTGTACATTTGTACTTACCCAAAGCCAAATTCATATTTCAGAATTCGAACTTTTGACGTAGCAGCTTTAAGCAAAATTAGAGATTTTCTACCTTCTCCTTTTACTACTTGGAGATGTGCGCTGTGGGCTTATATCCACAGTTTACATCCACCTTTAAAAAGAATTGCATGTCATGGTGTGTTTTAAGTCACGATGTTTTGGAATAATGAATTCTGAAATAGTAGATCGATGAAGAATATGTGGTTGAAAAGAAGGAAAAGTTATTGATGTGATGAAAAATATTATTTTCTTGAAAAATGTGTGGTTGAAAATGAGTAGAATAATGAGAATGAAGATTTTAATGTGTACCAAANTATTTTATTAAAGAATGTGTAATTGAAAATGAGTAATATAATGAAAATGAAAATTTTAATGTGTACCAAACAGGAACTTAGTTTGACAAATGCTCTATAAGTGAAAATAATATTTCACCCTTCGTTACGAGAGAATTGTAACTCCTGAAAATAAATATTAATTATTGTACATGCACGTAAATAGTGAAATGCATACTTAAATATGCGTAATAGAATTACAATTAAATACATAAATAACAATAAATGACAAATATGATACATAAATTAACGTGAATATTAATTTATTCAGAATTAATATCAATGAATATATACATGGTGATAATGAATGTTAAATCATTTATACAAAACAAATATAATTTAATTTTCAATTAAGTGAAATTTGATGCTAATTAGCATTGTGGACGCGAATCAACTATATTCTTTAATATGAAATTATAATTAATATTAATTTAATGAATGTAAATATTAATAAAATGAGAATTAATAGCAGGAACGTGAATGTGAACGTGAAAATTATAATTAATATTAATTCAATGAATGTGAATATTAATTATAGAATATATGAATGAATTAATATTATAGAATATATGAATGAATAAGGATTTTGTAGTATTTATTATAGTTTGTAAATTAAATAATTATTGCAAAATAAAAATAAGGTATTATTGAAATAATTGAATTGTAGTGGGACTATAATAGTAAAAAAAAAATTCTCACTTAATGTGATATTTAATATATTATAAATAATTATATTATATTTTTAATCTTATGTAAATTTACCTAAATAGAAATATATAAAAATTAAATAAAAATATATCGTTTTAAATTCATCAACTTATATTTATTTTCATTAAATTCTTTTGAAATATTCTTTTCAACTTTGTGTTTAACTAAAACTTTAATAATCATAAAAGGTAATTAGCACATAACTTTCTCACCTTTCATTGTTATTGTGAAAACTTCACTATATTTTATTTTTTGGCATTTTCACCATTATTTTCACCTTTCATTGCCTATATGGTTCTTTTAATCCATTTTCTCAATTTAAAATCGTGAAATCACGAATATACACTTCTCTTAAATAAAACAATAAGAAAAAAAAATTGCAATCACAGTCCCAATTTTTTTTAAAAAAGTGTAAACGAGTCCCAAATAAATTATTCAAAGAGCAATTAACACACAATGTCCCTACATTTTACAATTATAGGAGAAAACGTTCATACCTTTCATTTTTATTTTTATTTTGCATTTTCTCCCTTAATTACAAATTTAATTGCGCAAACCATAATTTCTATTTATTTTCATTTAATTACTCAATAAAGAACTGTGAAATCATACCTGCATATTTTTTTTAAAAAAAAATTAAGATTTTTTTAATTTCTAATTTATTAATAATTTATTTGGGGCTCGTTTTCACTTTTTTTAAAAAAAATATATTAAGATTATGGCTTTAATTAATTCTTTAGCTTTTTTATTTAAATATGAGGGTATATTCATAATTTTCATTTTTCACTGCTCTTTATTGAGAAATTGGATGAAAATAGATAATAGGATGATTCGTGCAATCAAATATGTAATTAAAGGTGAATATATATATAAAGAAAGATATTGACGTTTTTTAAAAATGAAAGGTATGATATTATGTTCTAATTATCCTTTTAATAATTTGCTTGGGACTCATTTGCACTTTTTTAAAAAAATTGGGACTAGGTTGCAATTAATTTTTTCGTTTTCTTATTGTTTTATTTAAAGAGAAGTGTATATTCGTGATTTCACGATTTTTAATTGAGAAAATGGATGAAAATGACCATATGCGCAATGAAAGGTGGAAATAAGGGTGACCATGCCCAAAAATGAAATGTAACGACGTTTTCCACAATATCAGTAAAAAGTGGGGAAGTTACGTTCTAATTACCTTTTATGATTATTAGGCCCTGTTTGATAGCCTAGAATATGGGTGGAAAAAGAAAATGTTTTCCAACTTTAGTCAATTAAGGGTGTTT
>CAIGRO010296407.1:3027-16456 GCA_903798355.1 Fraxinus baroniana
AAAAAAAAAAAAAAAAAGATTAGGCGGGATAATGAGTGTGTCTTTAGTGCAATAGAAAGTATGATTAAAAAGCAGTCATAAAAAGCATAAAACCACAAACAATTCTAATGACCATGTAAAATTGACTAAAAATGAGGAAATCAAAAGAACTCACTTCATGCATTTTATTGAGTTCCTGGCTCTGTCTTCCAGCAACAATGGCGCAATACCAAATCTTGGTATCACTGAATAACCTCGAGAACTACAGCCCAACTCTACTGAAGTCACATTCCTTAACTGGGGTAACACTGAAAGCATATTATACAAAATAAAAAAAAGATATCAATTCCACATGTCATTCTTCAAAAGGAAAAACAACATGCGCGCGCCTAATCCCGCATAGGCGCGCGCCTTTTAGAACCAGACGCATTTTTACACGCATTGACCGAATTCGACGCGTTTTTGGCACGCATCGTGCCTGGGCGGCGCATTTTCGCGCATTTTAGAACACTGTTTAATATTGGTGATGACAAGTCGTCGGGACCAGACGCATACAAGCGCATTTTAGAACACTGATTTTAATAAGCTGAAAAAGAGAAAGGTGATTGATTTAGGTTGTTTTGAGTCCTAAGAGTTAGTTTCTGTATTAGACGAAACTGTTTTGTTCATTGCTTGACATTCAAATTATCTCACGTTATTTATTTTTTTGGGTGCAACTGTTAGATGAGTTTAACAACAGATTCTCCAGTACATTCGTCAAGCAGTGATGACTTCGCAGCGATTTTAGATGCGGAATTGGATTCTGCTTCTGATGCATCACCCGAACCTGAAGAGGTGGAAGAGAAAGAAGAGGAAATTGTTGATGACAAAGATGATGACTACAATTCAGATCATCAGAGGTACTCTACGATTACTATTAAATTGGTCAAAGTACATTATAAGGAAATCAATCGGCTGCTGAACTCGAGTTCTTCGTACAGATGTAAACCATTTATTTGATGAAAAATAACATATTATTGATGGCCTTTGAGGTTTGGATGGGTGGTTGCAACCCTGATACTATACATTTCTATCTAGTTTTGAAGTTAAAATATAGGGACAACTAGAGCAACATTCGAGAAAGGTACACTAAATAATTCTCTAGTTCCAAAGATCTATGCTAGATTCGTCAAACAGATATGCTTAAAAGATCTAATCTTTTACATAATAGTTAACCTTCTTGTGATGTTACCAGAGGTATTATATTAAATATGTCAAAAAGATAAAAAAATTTGTTGTATATATACTCATCAAAATCAATGTTTCATGAAATTGAGCTACAACATACTACTAGTTTAATTTGGTAATAGATATCCATTCCTGTAACACCTTTAGCATTACATCATGAGCAGCAAAATTTGTTGTGGATAATAATATTTTAGTATTACTAATAGAAAGCCTAAAGTGCCAATACTTATTCCAGTTAGAGTGTCTAAGGGTAATATTCATCTTTTAATCAGATAACCTTCTTTCTATAATGAGTGTTCTTATCAATTATCATTGATAAGTAAGGTTCACTATATATCGGAAACCTCAGAAAAGGGTTCCTCAAGTTGTCAGAGAAGTGTTAGAAACTGCCAAAGAGATAAGTTACATACAACTGAAAATGACCATCATAATGATGCTCTGAATTATCCCTTCCTAATTTCATATTAATTTTTTTTTGGACGTTAAATTCTCAATTCAGTTTCTAGTTAAAATTGAATTATTCATGAATCTATTTAAGCTTATTTTGCTACAATCACATCACGTGTCCTTATCTCCTACTATGGATAAATTGTTGTATGCAAGACTATCTAGTTACAAGAGAGGTGCCACACAGAATGAGCCCACTTCTGTTTATACTTTCGGTTGCATGTTTATTTTTTATGCTGGTGAAAATAATGGTATATTTCTGATAGTTGATATTTACTTGCATTTTTTGGATGAATAACATCACTTTCTTTATATTTTCACCTCTTGGTATTTATGTTTTTATCTTGTTAACTATTCTCGTTGTAGAATTAAGAGGCACAAGGTGGAGGTATACGAAGAAATGGTAGATTCACAGAGTCCCAAATGTCAAGGAGAGGCACCACAAACTTTAGGTGATACTTTCTATATCAGATGCATCAGTGGTTTCTAGTTATGCAATTCTTTATAGAAGTCCAGTATTCTATTCACGCTTGAACTAGAGTTGATGAGGAATAGCTTTTCCTGGAACAGAAAAAAGAAAAGAAAAGAAAAGAAAAGAAAAATGAAATGGTGTTTATAGGCACTAAATACTTGGTGTGTCCATGGACATGGTGGTTCTGGTTCACCATGGAAACATATGGGTCTTTCTTGCCCTGAGTTCATCCTATGTCAGTACTCTGTCTTCTTCATATTCCTCTTCAATTGGAACCCACTTCTTACCCAGAAGGAAGAGCACAAATTGTGCTTCAACTTCAGTCTACTGTAATTCTTTTGTGTTCTTAATTCATTCTTTTCCCTTTTTACTGGAGTTCAGTATGTGTGCTAAATCTTAACAATTTTTTATTTTTAAGTACTTATTGTGGCCCAAATGCTGTAGCTACTGATCATACTTTCTACACTTTACATGAGGCAATACTTGACTGCTGATATGTGGCCTGACACGGTGGGAACCACTAGGATAACAGAGATTGTGATAAGTTGTACAGCTAATGGCTTGTGTAACATGTGCCTTTGTAGGAACCACTTGTAATCTAAAATAATGAGGGCATAATAGATTTGAGAAAGTAAGGCCATAACTAAATAAAAGACATACATTAATGAACTGAAATATGGAAATAATTTTATTTTTATTTTTTTGAGTTTTTGTTCCCGTGTATCAGAACTTAGAATTAGTGGATTTTCCATTCTTCCTTACGCAATTTGCTTTAATAAGTTCAACAAACATAAATAACTATAACATGGGAATAATTCGTTGCATGTGCTTCTTTCTCTATCACTAACTTCAGTACCTCCTTTTAGTGTCATCTCTTTATACTCGCACTGAGAATCATTTTCCATTGAGGATAAGTCTTTTTAATCTCTCATAACCTTTCGTCAAAAGAGTTTTGAACTTTTTAGGACTTAAACTACATTTATTAACTTGTTCACTCAGGTTCCAATTCCCAACTTGGAAGTTTAGCATTCCTGTAAAATGTTTTTTCTGTTACATTGCTCTGGTGCAGGATCATCTCCAAAAAAGAAAGCGTGCACACATCCTGGTATCATTGGAGGGATGTGCATACGTTGTGGACAGATAATTGATGATGAGTCTGGTGTGAGCCGTGTGGCATTTGGGTACATACACAAGGTTACTTTCTTAAAATTTATTATATTTAGTATTGTTGTGATTAATATACAAGGAAATCATCTATTTTATTATTAGTTTTTCTTTAATTTCAAATTATTTTCAGTTTACCTCTATGAAAATTGTATATAATGCCGTATAAAATGCACATATAAATATAAACTCAATAGTGTTGGTACGCAAGTAAAATGTGGATAATATGAACTTCATATGATACAAAATTGTAAAATAAAAATAAATATATTATCGTAACAAAACTGTTTACAATATGCATAATGCTTAGACACAAAAGAATAATTTGTGAGCACAACTTATAAATTTAACCTTGTCTGAAAAGAAATTTGACATTTTGAATATTTTTACATTACTCTCTAAGAACGCAGTGATCCATCCGTTTGACTAGTGACCAACTGGTTGAACCAGTGACCCAATAGCCTAGTACTTGGACTAGGTCACTGCCTGAGTTGGGTTTAAAAACAATGGTTTGGACATCAAAGTCCAAAAAAATAATTAAAAGTGAAATGCCATCTTTCCGATATATTTGCACACATGCATGCCAAATAACTTAATTAAGTTAAAATGTACAAGCAAAGTTGGTTTATAGTTCAAATCCATGAAATTCAAGAGAATCCATAAAACCTATAATATAGAATTTTGTTAAAAATCTTATTGACTGGGGAATCCTATTAAAATCCATGCGAATTAAAAAATATTAAGAAATCCTTTAAAATCTAATAGCATGTATGTAGTTGTTTATAATTAGTTTAAATTATAAATAGGTAGAAATGAGTGGTTAATAAATGAGTAGGACTTATGTGTTCCATGAATGTGTGGATGAAAAGTGGTTGGACCATTATAAATAGGTGCTAAACATGCGCTAAGTTGGGGACACCCCCTTAGTTATTTCGTATCATAAAATATTTAGTAGTGGCATCCGATTCATCCCCATTGAAATATTATTTAAAGGAATCATATACTTGAATTCAGTTATGATCTCCCAGATAGCATTCTTCTTATTTCAATAACTAGAGTTTGTCACAGCCAATAGTAATGTGTGTAATAATACTTAGGAGAGAAATGCTCAATCTCACCACCCCGTCAATCTCCAATTGTAAATAAAAAATAATAGGAAGAAAGAAAGGGAAGGAAGGAAGGAATCCAATGTCCAGTTCCTCAATACCACAGAATAAAAAAGAAGAAAATGCGTAAAAGTATGGTACACAGGAAATACTCAATGATAGAATATACCTTTCCTTGTCACCCAAACATAAAAATATTTTTTTTTTTGATAAGTAAAACATAAAAATATTTGAAGTCTGTATGTTTGAAAAGACTGCACATTGATGTATGTAGTTCTCTTGTATATGCAGAATTTGAGGCTTGCTAATGATGAGATTGCTAGATTACGTGACAAAGACTTCAAGAACTTTCTACGCCATAGGAAGCTATACTTGGTTCTTGATCTAGATCATACTCTGCTTAATTCTACCCGGCTTGCAGATATAACTATTGAAGAAAGATACTTAGAGGGCCAAAGAGACACACTGCCCGGTATGTTCCCATTAGCATTTTATATGGTCCTTCTTTGGTAGTATTTTTCTTTCTTTAAAAGTTTGCATTTATTTCCTTTTTGTTTTGGATATGTTGTTCAATCAATTTTATTTTTTATTTTTAGCGTGATTGGCTCCATACGTCATTGCATATTGATAAATTCAAAATTTCATTATGAAAGAGGGAAAGGGGGGAAAGGAGCACATAAAAGAGGTATACGAAAAAGAAGCTTGTATCAAACTCTACTGAAACATTCCATCCAAGAATCTCAGTCAGTCCCTGTTTGGTGTATATTAAAATCTGATTTTTAGTAAATTTTGATGAAAATTAATAAAATATATGGTTAAAAAGTTGTGGGTCCATGAGATGTTTAGTTAAAATTAATTGTTGACTTTATCTTGAGGTATCAATTTGATTATAATCTATATCAAACAAGGGCGGTAGTAAATATTGCAATTGAAGTATTTAACAAATTAGTGAAGCTAGCACCATGTTATTCATGTGTTCGGTTTACACCAACTAAATACTTATACTCTAATGTGCAGTTTAATTTGGTAAGCTATAAATATATAGTAATAGTAGCTAAAATATGTAGACATTTTGCAAGTATAAGAACATGTTTATTATTATATTATAAATGTACATGCACAACAATACATGTTGCACTTACATCAACACATTTGCACATAACATAAGCCTTTGTTTGAGCCCCAATTTTTCTATCAAAATGTATTATTGACCAGTAATTTGATCAAATTTCAACCACACATTTTTCAATAAAATAATATTACACACAAACCCAAAACTTTTCCTTATTTTTTAACCATACATTCTCCATCATAACACTATTACAAAATACATTTTTTGAATAAATTATGCAAATTTGATTTTCTTAACTAAAGAGTAAAGACGGCTGGTTGAAATGAATGATGATATCATGTGACTCTTGTGAAAAACAAAAGATTTGTAGCATTAAATGTTGTATTTGTGTATGTGTATCTAGATTGGATAAATTAGGTGCTACATTTTGCAGTTGTTAATGGTTTCAGATAAGTTTTACTAAGGGTCTGTTTGGTACGGCTTAAAATCCAATTAAAATTGAAAATATAACCGTTATTGGGTCCCACCCGTTTAATAAAAGTCAACAATAACGGCTATATTTTCAATTTTAATCTGATTTTAATCTCTACCACACACCCCCTAAAAGAAATTTTAGTTAGGATAAGTTAATTTCCCTTGGTCATTTGGTTCAGTAATAAATGGTCAATATTCCCTTGAGCGCGCACACATATATTTAAAACAACGTTTCACAAAAAATATTTGAATGCTATAGTTGTTCCATATGTCTATGATTTATTCCTGATATTGTTTGCCAAGTGTCCAATATGTGACATTATAAATTGCAAAAGGCATTCTGTATGAGCATCTTTCCGTGATTCAATGATGTACTATGCTCGAGGGCAATGTTAAGAAGACTCATTTGGGAATCAAGGCGTTTTATCTTTGCGAGGCCAGGCGTAAGCCTCAAGAGAACAGCAAAAAGTTAGTAATCATGTAAAAAGATTGTAATTTGCTATTAAAAGTAGAAAATGCCTAGAAGTCTCTTGATATCATTGCTACTAATTGGACATTTAGGAGAATTTTCAACATATTTGATTCCCTTGTCACCCGCCTCATTACTATCCTTTCCTTCTCATTATTTGCCATTATATTCAAATTGCAATGGTGTCTTCTCCTCCCCCTTCAGTTTAAAGGTTGAGAAAAAGAAAACATAGAAACCTGTTAAACATTCCACACTATAAAGAATCGTTCTAAAAGCTGTTCCCAGTAATAAACAGTCCAGAAAATGAAAGAAAACCAAACAAGCTCTTTAACCACGTGTCATTGAATCGAGGAGTAAGCCTTAACAAATTGCACTCAAGGCATAAGTGAATGCGTCAATGAGGCATGCCTTAAGGTGTAAACTGTGTCAGCTTTTTCAGACAATGCTTGAGTCACAAGTGCTCCATTATCTTTAACATTCCAGTTTCAGTTTGTGTACTGCATTTTGCTATTTTTCGTTGTCTTTTAATTTGAAACTTTGTTAAGCAGATGTACCAAAATTCTTTCACTAGACAGCCTGAAGCTTAAAAACCTCTCCTTGAACTAGTTACTTGCTTTTACTTGATGTTGTGCTAAATTGAAGTGTAATGAACATTTTTTGTTTCGGATTTGATTATTGCTTTAGTTTCTTCAGTTTCTTATGGTGAAAATTGTTTTCATTTCTGTTGTTCATTTGTTAATTTACATTGTATTGACCAGATACACTAAAGAGCAGCCTGTTTAGACTGGAATCGATTCACATGATGACAAAGTTGAGGCCTTTTGTTAACACCTTTCTGAAGGAAGCTAGTAATTTGTTTGAGATGTACATATACACAATGGGAGAACGTGCCTATGCATTGGAAATGGCAAAGCTGCTGGACCCTGGGGGTGTTTACTTCCATTCCAGAGTTATAGCACAAGGGGACTGTACGCAGAAATATCAAAAGGGTCTAGATGTTGTTTTGGGACAAGAAAGTGCTGTCTTGATCCTTGACGATACTGAAGCGGTAATCACTTCATATTCTGTAATTTAGGACAACCAAAATCTTTATTGCATGATAGAATAATTACTAAATTCTTTATCTCTGCTTTTTGATTTTGAGTATGTGATAAAAATTATCATGTTGGAACCAGTTGAATCTCATTCTTAGATGTGCATTTATTGAGGATTTTCTGTAAGTAAGTCTTTTTTGCTTATATGACACATTTTAGACAGAATATTTATTTTTAGCAAAAATAAAACAAAAGAGTTCAAGACTTAAAATGTAGGCTGGGATTTCAAGATTGAAGGAAATTGAATACCATTGTCTTCTACTTTGTACTTTGAAATGGATGTGGTAGAAAATGAGATCACCTTAGTAAAGGTATGGAAGGAATCGAAAAACATTGCAATTATATCATGTGCCTTGTCATGCTAGTATGGGTTTGCTTTACATTCTCATAATGGTCTAATGGAGATGCCTTAGTTTGCTGCAGTTGTTGCAAAGTGTTGAATCCTCTCTTCTTTTTACCGTGAGTGGGGGGTGGTTATAAAGGATTTGTGCTAACCTGAGGGACATTTTTGAAAAGCATTTGTGCAAATCTGAGGTTATTTTTTGGTGCAAGTTATGTCACAGAGGTTAGATATGCTTGTGCACACACATAGTGGATTACTTGACCCCAGAGGGGTTATGGTTTACTTTTTTTTTCCAAATACAGCAGTGAAAAATGAACGGAGTTCACTAAATGTACACTGAGATATTTGAGCTTTGGTGGAAGCTGAATTTCTGACCAAGTTTCAAAGATATGATTGGTGACTTCAAGTTTTGAGTTTTAATTGTAACGAGTTTGGCAAAACTTTTCTGAAAATCACTTTCCATTACACTTGATAATTGATGACTCAGAATTAATGCGTACAGATGGTTGAGTGGGTGAGAAGATAATGACTTAATCAATCCTAGTGATTCTGTTCGCGCACACAAGACATTTTGCTTGAATAGGACTATGTACAAAACATGCACTTAAGTCATGTTGCTTGAATACTAGTGGACACATTAAAAGAAAAATATTCAACATAAATCTCTTCTTTAATAAGTACACTTCAACATACCAATCATTTTCCTTCAAAGTACCAAATCAGTTACTTTCTAATTTTGGTGTTGTTGTACTATTTGTAACAAGCCATGTGATTTTTTCTACTCGAGAGGATTAGATGCACTGAATAAAACACCAGAAGACAATTGAGAACACTCTCCAAAGATGGTCATACACCATCCACTCTGTGATGAATCAATAAAGCTTATTGGTATTGTGATATTAATTCATGTTTTTTCATGATAATAAATATATGAAGTTAAGTAAATTTTTTCTCTGTGTGTTCTTTTTTTTTGGTGGGTTGGGGGGGGGGGGGGGGGGGAAGCAGCTTGCTGACCGTGCCAGCACGCAAAAATGCACGCGTTAATTTATGTTTTGATACCTTAAACAATTAACTTTTGTTAGTTATTAGTAAAGAAACATTACGTTACATTCATAAAAAATTCAGAATTGTGCCATTTGTATTTTTTTTTATTTGAATCATTGACAGTATATTCTGTGGGAAGAGTCAGATCAGATGGCTGTCTTTTGTTTTTTAGGTATGGGGGAAGCATAAGGAGAATCTAATATTAATGGAAAGATACCATTTCTTTGCTTCAAGTTGTCGACAATTTGGCTTCAATTGCACATCCCTTTCCGAACTAAGAAGTGATGAAAGTGAGACAGAGGGAGCACTTGCTACCGTTCTTAAAATTCTGCAGCAGATCCACAGTTTGTTCTTTGACCCGGTATGAGGGAAAAACACAATTCAATTGCATTTGAATTTTCTTCACCTTCATTTATGCTAATAAGAATCTTCTCTTGCAGGAACACGTGGACGATCTAGAGCACCAAGATGTGAGGCAGGTAAATTTTCGGTGGCTAAATTTATTTTTTCCTTTCTACCAGTTGTTTTGTATGGCATGTCTGTTATTCTACCTGCGCAGATATTTTTCCTTGCTTTGTTTTCCTTTACTTAGTTTCTTAGACCATTGGGCATGAGTTTTACCCCTTCATCTTTAGGGTGTGGGGGTGAATTACTTAAAGCTGAATGAAATGAGATGCTTGCACTCTGTTACTAACACTCGTTTCAGTTGTGAAAGCCCAAAAAAATGTGATAAAAGACAAGGTTTAGTCTTAAGTTTTCATTTGTTACCAATTGTTATTCGTTTTAATCAGTTCACTGAAGTTAAAGAGTCTGCTTCAAATCTGTACAAAGCAATCTTTGATAGTCTCAAGACGATTCCATCATATTTGTTGTTAAATATCTAGATGCATGCTAGTTTAAGCATTTCTTGAAAAAGTTACTATACTAGTTAGTTAATTGAATCTAAAGAACATTTTCATCTGGACGTTAGATTGAACCTTTGACATATGGAAGGGGATTCGCGTGGTTAATCCATTATATTGATAGATGCTCAGTAGAGGGTTAATTTCTTCCAACTAAGAAACTTGAATTCATTAGTTGAGGTGATCTGCTTTTATGCTTAGAATTACACTTGCATGTAATTGTAACTGCTAATCAATCCACAGGTGCTAAAATCTGTTCGCAAAGAAATTTTAAAGGGTTGCAAGGTTGTCTTCAGCCGTGTTTTCCCAACTAATTCCCAGGCCGAAGATCAGCAGATCTGGAAAATGGCAGAAAAGCTTGGAGCAACATGCTCAATAGAACTCGATCCACAGGTGACACACGTAGTTTCCATGGATGCAGGAACTGACAAGTCTCGTTGGGCAATGCAGGAGAAGAAATTTTTGGTCCATCCTAGATGGATTGAAGCTTCTAACTACTTGTGGAAAAAGCAACCTGAAGAAAACTTCCCTGTTAGTCAAGCCAAGGATAAATGAACCATTAATGCTATGGATCTAATCATTGGTTTTGCGTCATTGCTTCCAAGCCCTGTAGCGTTCCACCCCTGGAGTTAACATCTGAATCTCTGATACACTTGATCATCTTCAATGGACTCTCACTTCTTTCCTTGAATCCATGTTTTGTTTTTGTGTTGGGGTCGAGATTAATCAGAGCAGGTGTTGTGTCTTGTAGTGTCATGTCGCGTCATATTGGGAAGTGTACATAAAGCAGTGTTTAGGAACGTTACTCTTCCTGCTGATGTTCATCTTTGATTACAAGATTGTTACAAAACTTTGGGTGAAATTAGAAAATTTTCCATTCCACTGCTTGCTGATCATGGTTTAATGTTCAGATACGGGTTGAATAGCTTTTAAATGTGTGCAATTATAAAAAAATTGAAATTTTTTGTAAAAGCAATCATTGAAGGATTAATTAATAACATAATTTCATATCTTTATATTTTGAGGAGATATTATTTTATCGAAAGTTATACAATGCGAATGTGTTTTCTTCAGGCTAGTTTATCTTCCCTTATTTTCATCTCTTTTGAGGGGCTCAAGGCTGGTTATATTATACAATAATTTTCTTGTGTTAATACATTAAGCTTCAATTTGGTGAGATTAAAATCAGATTTTTAGTAGATTTTGATAAAAAAATGATGGAATGTCTGATTAAAAAGTTGTGGATTCTAAAAAATATGCAGTTAAAATTAGTTATCGATTTTGATTTAAATTCAAATATGAAATTTAATTTCTAAGAAATAGGGGCTAACTGAATAAAAGTATATGACCTTTGTTAATGGTTGTACTTCATGACTTTTTAACTTATCGTCTATTCTTAATTTCAACATTTTATTAATGAGTACATCTTGTCTTTAATGATGATTGTTGCATTTTTTTTAATATCGCAAGTGTACAATATCATAATAAGTAATATAGTGAACCTTTGAGTCCGAATTATCGTCTCACGAGGATTATACTTTAGTATTAATCTACACGCTGATTTACTAAAGATTCGAATAAGTAATGAATATTAGGGCAAAACAAGTTCATTTAATGATCACCTTAATTTTTAATTCAAGATTCTAGCCTAATGTATAATGTAGTATTCGGTCGAATTCTTCTATGGTATTCAATTTACCCATATCGAGTTCTCATTGAACTTATTTAACTAATTCAATTTCATATCTCTATGCGAATTACCCTTAGTTAAACGAATTAAGATTCTAAGAATTCCAATAACAACTGCAATAATTAGTATATATATATATATCTCTACACGTTATACTATTTTATCGGGTTTTATTATACGGTTTAAATTTCAAACTCACCTCTCGATTTGTAAAAGCTCACAAAATCATCAAATTATTGGTTAGGTAATTTAATGCATTTAACTCATACTAAAACCAACACATAAAAAAATAAACCACAAAAATCTTGGATTAAAGAATTAAGAATTTCAAAAGACTACATTGTTCGCCTTAATTTAGAGTTTAGTTACACATAATGTAAAAAGATAAACAAATAAATAAACTTGAATACATAACCGGATTATTGGAATANCAAATAAATAAACTTGAATACATAACCGGATTATTGGAATAAAGATATGAAAAAGAATAAACTCTTACACCAATGTCTTCTTCTATTTCCAATCTTTGCCTTGATCTTGAATCCCGCGATAAATTTTTTCTCTTGATTTTGCTCCTCGATCTCTCGTTGTTTCTCTCTTTTTTCAAATTGTGGAGCCCCTTTATTAGTGTCTCCTTAGATCTATTTATACTTCCTTACACATTTTTGGTCACATTGGAGTCTTTTTATAGGTTTCTCACGGCCTAAAATGCAAAAACCTAAAAGCTGGTGGTGCAACGCCTAGGAGCCACGTTGTTGAAAATAAGCAGCTTTGTAGCACTTGGGCGCTGCATAGGTAGCGCATGGGTGCTACTTTGATATTATTCTGCGTCTTATTCAATATTTTTGTCATAATTTTTTTTCTCGATATCTGATTAATGCAATTCAAAATACATTGGAAAGATTACTCAAAGGGATACAATTTTTATAGAAATAGACATTTTTTCAATTCGAATGTTTGTTGGGCCAAAAATGGGTCAATTTTAAATTAAAAATTTGGACATCCTTGTGCGGTTGAAAATTGATTTGTTTTCACTACTTTTGATTTTTAGTTGTATCTATTTGACCCCTCGTATTCTTGAATCTTCATCGTGAGTTTTGACATAATTTTTGAGTATTTGCACTTTAGCCCCCCAAACTTTAGATCTTGTCTTTTTCGCCATTTTTCGCTTCTTTCTTTCAATTTCACTTCTATTAATTGAGTTTTACCTAATAACACATTATATTATATAATCAATTAGGCTATAATTTCATAAAAAGAATTATGAATATCAATATTTTGGAGCCCGAATAGGTATATAAAATACATTTCTCAATGAATTCTGTCCCAAAAAAAAAAAAATTTGATTAAACTAGAGGGTGTAGAAAGATTAATTTGCCCTTATATATTTTTAAAAATAAGGAGAAAAAAAGGGAGACGGAATATTTGGTCTTCATTTGAAAGACTCCTAAAATAAAATATTTAGAGAGAAATCATCGTCAATGATCAAATATGTTATTGGAAGATTGAAGATAAGAATGAGGCATAGTGATGGCAATGAGACGAATCCGCCCCACCAATCCCTGCCCCCATCCCGCCCCGCCTTAGACAGGGCGGGGATGGGGGCGGGGCAGAGCCTTGCCCCGTTTCATGTCCCATTTAGATTTTTTTTTTTAAATCAAAAATTTCCAATTAAATACAAATTCAAAATTTTATAATCCAAAACAAGCAATACTTAAAATAATTACATCAATATCCAAACAAAGTAATAAAAACAAATAATGTCCAAAATTAAACAAACAATGTTCATTTTTTTTTAATATTTAACTATGCGGGGCGGCAATCCTCGCCCCGCCCCGCCAACCTGTCGGGCGGATTTTTTTTGCTCCATTCGGGGCGGGGTCCCATCGGAGAGGGATGTGGCGGGTTTTTTTGCCATCTCTAAGTAGGGGTGAACACGGTTCGAT
>CAIGRO010296430.1:0-12885 GCA_903798355.1 Fraxinus baroniana
CCATGGAAATTTTTGATCATCAAACTGCACATTTGTGGGAAAATTTTCCACTCGCAAAAAATAATTAGATTATAAAATCAAGGATAGAGATGTTCTAGACGCGATATTGATATCACACTGTGGGATCGATGCTTGGACTTATACGGGGTTCTATGTTCATATTAACCTGCAGATGCATTTAAGGACAAAGCCATGCAGCTGTTACCGGCTGCTTGTATTTCATTCAAAATGGACATGTTGCCCCTGTAGATTTGACTTGTGCGTCATCTTTTTCAACCAATAGAAGGAGGCGTATTTTTCATTATTTTTCTTATCTCTCTGTTTTTTGTTTTCTTTCGAGAGGTTTTCAATGTTCTTGAGAAATTCTATGGACTTCATTGAAATTTAAACGACTTTCACCCACAAAAGGCCTCTTAGTAAAGAAGAAATTTTCGAATTTTATCGAAACCTTTACGATTTTATGCATTTCTACATATTAGTTGAAAGTAGTATAAAATTATTTGAATATTAAACCATTTGGTTGTTTGTTAGATTTCTGTCTAAGGGGGTGTCCTCAATTGAAATTGTGATAAATTTTAAAAATCATTCTAAATTTAAGTGTATTCAATTGAGATTTTAATGAAATTCGTTAAAATTTAGGTGTCCCCAATTGAAATTTTAATGAAATCCTTCAAAATTTAGGTATCCTCGATAACGGGTAGATTTATAAAGATTTTATTAACGGATGGATTTTAAAAGATTTGAATGGATTTCAAGTTTAAAAATAAATATAACCAAATTTAATGAAATTCTTATGAAATTTGTGAGAATCTATTTAAATCCATAAAATTCATTAAGATTTATAGTATTTTAAAATTCATCAAAAGCTTAGTTGAGGACACCCTCATAAACTTCTTTAAAATTTATTTTCAACCATGCAAACATTCACAACAAAAATATACTGCTCGAATTCGGAAAACCATAAAATTATTTAAAAATCAAATTCAATTATCAGATTTCGACCAAAGCAATTATTGTTTTTTCTCGTAGTCAAATTCCACCACCATAGTATTCCCAGGCAATTTAGTAGGGCCCGCCTGAGTCAATTGGGAAACTTTGTCTATAAGCACAATTAAATTACACGCAAAGGCTACGTTAATTTTCTTCAACAACTCCCATCTTATGCAACTTTTGTATTATTGCAACTAAAAGAATAACAAGTTTAAGAATATCAAAAGCATAAAAAATAGTAGTATTTTCGAGATATACTTCAATGGTCGATATCCACCTTATTTGACAATCATTATTTGAAGAAAAAAAAAATTGAATAGTGCTTTTTGGGAGAATGTCTTATTAAAAAGTAGAAAATGTTTTGTGTTTAAGTCGACAATATTTTATTGTAGAAATGTGTGATTGAAAATAAGTATATGTAAAAAAAATAATTTTCAACTTTTATTTTTGTCTGATGTGTCACAATTTGATTTGTTATGGTTTGCGCTTCTAACTCTCGAAAATGTCATTGATGATGTTAAAGTTATTGTACATGTAGTAAGATCGATATCATTGATGTCAATTTTGTGAATGACAATTTTTTATGAGCCTTGCTACGTGTACACGGGTGTGGGCCCACTACCTTCCTCACAATAGGGGCGCGGATTATTTTATTTGGACACGGACCTTTCTTCTCATGTGAAGAAAGTGTAATCGGACGAGTACAAATAGAAAAATCCATTTTTTATACATGACATTGATTTTGAAGACTCACACAACAACGTCGATAATAATGTCATCTACCAATGTAGATATAAGATTAATTCTCCATGATTCCACATGTTTCTCTGGTCAATGTTCCGTGAAAATGAAAGACTGAATAGGAAAATAATAAAGAAATGCTGCTTTCCTGTGAAACTTCTTCAATGCCTTATAGGCAACAGAATTAATAGTTTCAAACCCTCTTCTTTCTTCAATTCTTCGTGTACTGTTACAGAAAGGTATCATCGACATAAATACCTATTATATATATTTCTTCAGCCAGAGGAGAGTAAAGGACAAGATGAAGAAATCTCTGAAGAAGAAATTCGGAGGATTTGCAGCAGTTAGGCATGAAAGGGAAGAGCGCAGGCATCAACAATCTCTCGCTTTTGTTGAACTTGACCAAGCTAGCCAGGTATTTTTCACCAATTTCGTGAATTGGTTTGGGAACCTCAATGTAATGTGTATTTCTATGTAAAGTTCATATGTTTTCCCTTAATTTAATCACTTTTTTTAGTTGAAATGTCCAGATTATTAGCAGCACTAGTGTTGATTACAAATGTAATGCTTTAATGACCCTACTGGTTTATGCTGAGATGCTAACAAATGGTGGAAATTTCTTGATTTTCTTTGTATCAGGACATGATTGATTTGAGAGACTGCTATGATAAGTTATATTCAGTTGCAGCTGAAACAGCAAACAACGTATATGGTATTCTATTTGATGTATAGATTTTATTTATTTTTTTATTTGGTTTTCAAGTCTTCCCTTTATTCTGCAATTTATACACAAGTATTGACACAATGTAGAGTGTTAAGAGTAGGACTTTAAGTCCAATATCTCCAATGATCAGCCTAAAACTCTTGTTTATGGGTCATGTTTGCTGCGATAAAGGGTTTTTGGTTTCTGATGCACAAGATTGAACATTTTCAACTTGTACACTGAAGTAGGCCAAGTTTTTACTTTATGTGCTTCAGAGGTTTGGTTTTCATTTTCAAAAGAAGTTGCATTACTAGTCATATTATTATATTAGTAGATGGATGTCTGGCCATCTCTTAAGCATATTGGAATCTGGAAAAAATGTTTGGCATTTGAAAATCCTTTTGAGATGTTTCTTTTAATTTTGAAACCATTTTAATTTTGTTACTATTTAGGTTAAAGCTAATAAGAAGTTTTCTAACAAATTCCAATACTCTCAGAATTTTCAGAATCACTGGGAGAAATGGGTGATTGTCTGCTCGAGAAAACAGCATTAATTGATGATGAAGAAAGTGGTAAATTGAAATTTTATTGTGCTTATACCAATGGTCCTCTGTAAGTTGTTATGACTTATACATCCATTAGTACTATACAGCAATTGCCAGTTAGGTTGGTATTCAAGGATGTGTTTCTGAGTCTTTATTTAATATTTTTATTATTATTGTGGTTAGCTTAGAAGACAATCTTCATCATTTGCGTAGTAACTGGTTTTTTGAACTCGGCCATGTTAAAGATGCTGGGATTGCAAATTATAAGTTTTTTCCCCTTCTTTTCTTAAAAAAAAAAATTGAATATCTACATTGCAAGGATTTCTCTTTGCTCCACTGATTGTGTGGGACTACTCTCACTGTTAACTATAACATTCATTGTCTTTCTTTTTCGTAACACTCAGAAAAATTTTCCAGAAATAAATTGAAAGATCAAACCTTGTAAGATGAAATCTTTAGTGAAGAATGTAAGGATTTTCTCATGTTTCAGATGCTTGAGTTTGGATTTTCATACCCAATCTCAACTTTATCATTAAAGAGGCCAGAGAGTACAAGATAGACTTCATGAATAGCATAATTGGAATTGCAGCACTTCATGTCATTTTTTACGGAAACAAGTTGTCTTTTAGTTTTGCTTCCATGAAATATAATCTTATGCAACCTTATACATTGTGCTTCTGAAGCTCTCTCGATCTTTATCGGTTTCTCATATTTGGATTTAATTAAGTTAGAATGCAATCAAAGCTTTTTTTTTTCCTTCAAAATCCAACCGATTGCTATTTTCTGCAGGAAAAGTTCTATTGATGATGGGAAAAGTGCAGCTCGAGCTTCAGAAATTTGTTGATGGTTATGTGCGTATCATATTTGTGTATGAATTACTTTCTATTTCTTTCTGTTTCTCACAATGCATACCTCTATTTGTTAAAATACTGCGTTCTGCATTTCAGCGCTCTAATCTATTTAAGACAATCACGATCCCGTCAGAGTCTCTTCTTAATGAGCTATGCATAGTTGAGGTGGGTTCCATGGATTGTTCAATGAGTTTCAAATTTGATTTTTTCTTTTGTTTGAATAAGCTGCGGTCAGTGCCATTATGGTCCTGTAATTTGCTAGTTTTAGCGCGTGCATTTTATAGAAGGGATGTGCTACAAGTACATAGAGGGTGCCATAATGGTGTCCATAATGGACACATGGTGCCCCCCTATTGGAGGGGGCGCCTGCACAAGAAGAATAACCCTTTATGGAATGTGAAAAGCTTCAATGCCCGTAAGAAAGGATAATGCGTCTGTCTTATTTTCTTCAACAGCAGTTGGCAGCCCTGGATCTTATGCTGCTATCATTAGAAGCATGCGATCGTTTGTTGGAAATATTTTGATTGTTTTTGCCTCAGCTTTCAATTTTTTATTTTTAACTTAATTTTGTGGATTCTAGCCGAGAGCGGACTGCTTAAAGTAGTTTTTTTTTTCCCGTTCATTGTTTCTTTTCGTTCACAGGTACGTGGCTGTACAATATTAGCTGGATTTATTAAGTGGAAATTACACCATTCCCTACATTTCAAAATCTGTATTCTAAAATCAGATCTTAAGTTTTAATTTTCAAAAATCAGATATTTTTTAATTAGATACATTATATATATATATATATAATTACATAATATAATTACCAAACCCTAACCCCATTTCTACCTAGACCCCTAACCATTGCCAATCAACCCTCCAAATTCGTGTTCATCGGCCGCCGCCACCAACCACTTCCTCCTCACAATCCCAACCTCCCATGTTTATCGGCAGCCACCACTTCTACCCAAACCCCTAACCATCGCTAATTATAACCCTCCAAATTCGTTGGCCGCCACCACCACTAAGGGGAGGAGTGTCGTAGTTGGAAATGATGGGTGTCAAGTTCACCGACAGCCACCGCCAACAACCACTTCATCCTCTTCACAATCCCAATCTCCCATGTTTGTCGGCAGCCACCACCAAGAGGAGTATCGCAGTCGAAAAGGTTTGTACGCAAATTGCTCGTACCTTTCCTCTATTGTTGGTCTTATCATTTCGAAACCTTTAGAGATCGATTGCTGGTCGGTGGATCTAGGTAGCAGTGGCTATAGTGCGGGGTAGATAATGGTGTGGTGGTCGGCGTTTGTTTGTGGTGGTGATTTGGGGCGTTTGTGATGGCTGGTGGTGGCGAATCTTGCATTTTCTTACGATAGTGTTACAGTGATGGTGGTTGTTGTGTGGTCTTGGGTTGTGGTTTAGATCTGGTGAAGTGTGGTTGTGGAGGTGGTGTTGGGTAGTGGTGATGGTGGTGGTCTGCATGATGGTGATAGTGGTCCGGGTGGCGAGACGGCAGTATGGTGGTGATTTTTGTGGGAACTGTGGTGTTGGCAATTTTGTATCTGGTTTGTTGGTGGTCACGGGGGTAGTCACAGAAGTTCGTGGTGGTCACAGGGGTGGTCACAGAAGTCGGTGGTAGTCACAGAAGGCGGTAGTGGTCACGGGTGTGGTGCTGTTGGTTCTGGCGACAACGGCGGTGATGTCCACAGGAGTGGTCTCAGAAGTAGCTGGTGATCTCGGGGGTGGTCACAAAATTCGGTGGTGGTCACAAAAAAAAANGAATTTTTCACCTGTGATAAAAAATATAATTTGTGACCAATCACTTTATTATCCGTGACCTAAAAATTATATAATCTGTCACCGCGAAAAAATCTGTGATCAACTAATTTGGAAATCTGTGACTGTGTGACCTATAAATTTTGATATGTGATCAACTAACTTTGGAATATGTGACCAACGAATTACTTGTGACCTACAAAATTTTTGAACTATGAACGTAAAATAGTTGTCGGAATAGTCACTAGAACGATCATCGGACAGTCGTCGGAATGAAAAACGTCGTCGAAACGATCACCAAAATTGTCACGGCATCAGAGTAATCACTGAAACGCTCATCGAAGTAGTCGCGGACGGTTGTCGAAACAACGGGGGTGGTGGAGGTGGGTGGGTTAATTAATTAATTATATATGAATATATATGTGTATGTATAGGTCAAAAATTTGATTTTTGAAATGTGAAAGATGTTTTCTTATTTTTGAAATAGTGTAAACTTAAACTAGGATTTATGAATTTTTCCCATTTATTAATGTAACGTAAACAATTCTACTCGTTTGGGCTTACAGAATATTTGGCTGTGTTTAAAGTATGTTAAACTTACTTTTAAATTATTTTGCAAAGCATGATTTTCAAAGTCTTAACTCACTTTCTAGAAAAGTAACTTTTGAGCAGAGCAAACTTATGCTTAGTCATGTTCAATGGCGGACCTAGCACCCGGCCGTACGAGCGGCCGTGCGTGCTGGGCTCCGCCGGAAGAATTTTTGGGAAGAGGATGGTGGGTAGGCGGCGTACGGCCGGGTGCTGGGTCCGTCGGAAGAATTTTTGGGAAGAAGATGGTGGGTAGGCGGCGCTGTTCATCTTCTCCGATTTCTTTGTTTTCTCGCTTTCTGCTATTGGGGCGAGGGGCTGGTTCTTTCCATTTTTTTTTTTTTGGGTTTTGTAATAAGATTGGGCAGTTAGCCGAGCACTTTTTTTTAATTGGGTTGGCCAGTCAACCCATCCCTTTACTTTTTACTTTTTTTTATGAGGTTTGACCATTTGTTCTTGAGCCCAATAAAGAATAGAATCCATCACTGAATTTTGAAATAAAGATGAATGAAAGAATAGAATCTTAGACCAAGAATTTTATACTCCACACTCAATTCTTCAAAACCCTTGATTTTGCTCTTAGATCTTAAATTGCAACGTATTTTTATCTCTAAAATTGTTTGTTCCAAAAATAAAAAATAAAGACAAACTATTTAAGAGTTTAAAATAGCGTAAATGAGTCTCAAATATCATATGTAGAAATTGAATAAAAGTAAGAAACCAAATTAATCTGGAATTTGTCCCAGCATAAACTATACGACCACACCCCAATTTGGCCCTTGCTATGACTTTCATTTGCTTAGAAATTAGTACTCCTCTTCAATTGCTAATTCATTTCAAGTCCTCATTAATTGCGTAACTGGTCTTTCCACTTACAAGTTCTACGCCATAATACTCGATTTAAATTTTGCATGACCCTCAATCCAATTGATCAAAATCACTATTTTCATCGTTTGTGCCCAAGCTGGGTTTTCTACTAAATTAATCCTAAAATTAAGTATCTAAATTCAAGCACTCCCAAAATGCTCACTTTTATTGGTTCAAGTTAGTGTAAAATCACACTTACGAGTCTATAGTTTAGTTATAAACTTAATCAATTTAATAGCTTGAGAAATTAAAAGAAAAAGATTCCTACTTTAGTCTTAAGACTCTTAGTCTAGTGAATTGATTAAGCTCCTATTTGATTTAGTTAAAAAATAATAATAAAAATTTAAGTTAAAATCAACAATTTATTTCAACCATACATCTCATGGAATCCATAACTTTTATCAATTTTTCAACTATATGTTTAATCAATTTTGAGCAATACCTACTCAAATATAATTTTTAATTAAACTAAATAGGGTTATACTTAATGCAAAGTCTTTAAAAATTGGTGTGGATTTAAAATGACTTCTCGAGCTCACACCCTTTTAGGCAAAATTTAAGAAATTAGTTGTATGAGATTATGAGAGACGAATCCATTGATTTATGTTGCACACTTGCTATTGTAGATTATGAAACGATTTTTCCAATTGAAACGAAAATCCATACCTGTTTCTTCCCGTTCTAGTAGTGTTTCTAGTTTCTAGTTTGTATTATGTATTTTTTTGGTATTTTGGATTGTTTTGAAGTACGTTTTCATATATATATATATATATATATATAATTTTTACGTTTTAGTGCATTTACTTATATATTGAATATTTTTTAATATTATATAATTAAATATTAATAATCAAACTCGCTATACGATCGCTGACTGTCGACGTTGACTGGTCAACATCCACGTTCTGCCCGGGCTGAGCTTTGAGGTTGGGTCCGCCATTGGTCATGTTTGTTTCTCATATTAGATTGCAATATGTGCGTTGAATGTCTATAATTTGTAACTCTATTAGAGATGTTTAAGCATATTGTTGCTTTGCATGCATTTTTTATGTCTATAGCTGTACTACACTTATTTGGGCTTTTTTACTTGGAGCTTTTCCCCCTTATATACAGGAGATGAAGAGGCGATGTGATCATAAAAGGTCCAAATTTTTTCATTCCCTTGGTATATTACTTCTTCTGAACCTACTGGGCATGTTTTTAATTTGAATTTATGCCTTTCAGAGAAATATATGAGGACCTGATGACATATAGAGAGAAGGGGAAGTTGAAAGGTAGCAGAGGAGAGCGTTCTTCACACCAGTTTCAAGTAGCTCAGGATGAATATGAGGAGGAGGCTAATGCATTTGTATTCCGTATGAAATCGCTAAAGCAAGGACAATCCCACAGTCTTCTAACTCAGGCAGCTCGCCATCATGCTGCGCAGGTCTTTTTCTTCATTGCACAGGAGATTATATACCCTGTATATTTCAATTGTATTGTAGCTTTAGTAATATGTTTATTCTTCATAATAGTTGTCATTCTTCAAGAAGGCTCTCAAATCTCTTGAGGCAATTGAGCCACATATCAAATTGGTCGCTGACCATCAGCATATTGATTACCAGTTTAGTGGACTTGAAGATGACTGGGATGATGTTGATGATGATGGCAACGACAAGGGTGATGGTACTATAGATGATCTTGAAAGTCATGATGATGGAGAATTGAGTTTTAACCATGGACTAAATAGTGCAGTTCTAGAAGTTTCTAAAACCTCAATGGAGGTAAGACTCCCATGTGTATTGATATAGGACGAATGGATGATAATGTTAGACATCTATTGTTACTGTTAGTTTTAGATTCCTCTACTTCTATTATTTCTAATTCTTTTCGGAGAGATTGTTATATTATTAGGAGATTGTTTTCTTTCCCTTTTAGATGTGATTGATTATATAGGAGATGATTAATTAAACTTTGTCCTCATCTGGCATATTATGTATTCTTGTATAATTGTGTATCAAATCATTTATCACTTTGGTGGTTTAAAAGTGCAGTTGCTTATAAATATATCTTTATTTGCAGTTGGATAATGTGGATACTACATCTCTTGCCAGCACTAAATTAGGTTCAGCTAAGGTAAAGATCCTACATGGCTCAATCTCCTAATTCCCCTCTCCCAAAAAGATACTAGTTGCCCATCCAACTTCTCATACATGCTATTTTGAGGTATAAATCTCAAATTTTATGCTTTGCCTTTATCTTTTACCCACTTTCAACTTGCCTTTTCGTTAAGGTTGTGCTTGAGAAAACGTAGTTTGATTTAATACTGTGACATCCTAAAATGGAAAGTAGGATGCTAACAATTCAATGGAGACAGTATATTTTGAATTTGATAAGCCAACATATCTATTATTATAATTCATCTAGATAAGTAATTCCAATTTTTAGGTTAAATGAAGTACATAGTGACCTAGAGCACCTGAATAAATCAACCGGAAATTGTACTGTTCCATGGTTGATGTCTCTGGATGGTTGACATTTGTCATGGCAAGTTATTTAAGAAATGTTTTCCTATACCCTGTTTATGGGGACAGTCTTGCAGACACTTTAGTGTAATTCATTACTGCATACTATCAATGAACAAGGACATTTTGAAAGGGTATGCGGTAGTAGAGTGAAATAAACAAAGTTGTAGCTTTCAAAAACTATTGAGGGTTCGGGCTCAAAAAAGAAATGAATATGGCTGAGGAATATCATGAATGGACTTGAGGCGATTTTTATATAAGGTCTTGACTGGGAAGAAAGCACCACGAGGAAGATCCTGAATGGATTGAAAGGTTGCATAATTTACAGCCTGAATCTGTGCAAAAAAGGTTTTGTGTATTTAATGGTGTCTAGTGACACAAGAACTTGGCATACTATACACGCACGTGTAGCTGAGATTACTTATAAAGAATTGGTTCACTTGCTGTTAGCTATGATTTCCATTTGCTGCATATTGAAAAAGGTTGATGTTGTTTTTAGGGGTATCCAATCAAACTTTTATGCTGCTGACTATGTGATCTCTGGTGCCTCTATGAGAATATTGAGCCACACTCATCAATATGCCCTTATTGCACTTGTTTCAGAAAAATTTGGAAAGAAGTACTGGTAGAAACTCTTTTGCCTTCCGCAGAGAGACTACGATGATCAGCCAATCAGCTCCTCTCTTTCGTGAGAAGAAACTTGATCCAGCTGGGCGGCCAAGACAGATGGTGCCTTCACCATCACGCAGGTTTACATCATATGTTCTTCCCACACCAGTTGAGGCGCAGAGTCTTGGTTCTGGGAAAGCAGACGCTGAATTGTCACGAAAGAAACAAGCGAGCCATAACTTGTGGCATTCATCTCCTCTGAACCAGAATATATATGAAAAACTAGTAGCAAATGAGAAAACTTCAGGACCTATCATCTTAGATGCAAAACAGGTGCTCAAAGAGAGCAATTACAATACAAAAAGCAGTCGGTTGCCCCCTTCACTGTCAGATGGCTTCTCATTGAAACAGTTTGATCCAAATGTTGCGATTGATACTAGAAAAGTAAAAAGACAAAATTTCTCTGATCCAATAACAGACAAGCCCTGGCCGGAGAACTCAAATTTATCTGCCGGTTCAAATTTATCTGCCGGTGGTCATTCAGCAGAATACCCACTGCCATTTTCTGGTTCTATATTGCGCACACCACAACCTCCACCAATGTCAATGCCCAAATTATCATCACATTTTCCACCAACTTTCCTGTCATCGCCTATAATAAACGAACTTCACGAGCTGCCTCTACCCCCAGCTCATTTAGTTTCTAAAAAGCTTTCCAATCGCATGTCTCATACAGGCCCTTTGCTATCAAAAGGTCGCGAGCTACCTGCTGCAAGCATACCAGCAATAACTTCAACATCTTCACTTTCAATGCTGCCACAGACTATTTCTCGCAGTTATTCTATTCCCACCGGAGGTCGAAAAGAATCGACATTGCACATACCTTTAGAAGCTTCTCAAAATTTGAAGTTGACTGGAGGAATTTCTTCACCTCCATTAACACCCATTTCACTGCCTTATGTATCAACCAGCAGCAACCCTACATCGTAAATAATGTAAATGCAAGTAAACTGTTAGGTAATTGATGAACTCACTTGTCATCCAAGGCGCTTCTGTCAATCTTTTTATTTGTTATGATTAAACGTGCTGGTTAGTTTTCGATTCTAGTTAGTTAAATATTCAGTCTACAGTGTTAAATTTGCTATCTCAAACTACATTGTATTAGCAATTTTGTATTGTTTTCTATGATATGTAAAGGCCTTTGAAACTTAATTCCAAAATTTTCTGTGACAAGATTACATGACTAATAACATTAGGTCGCATTTTACTCTTGGCAACAAAGGGAATAGAAGTTAGAAAAGGAGCCCGACATTGGAATTATACCGCACGACAGAAATCCTTGTTTGAAGTGTCTCTGTACAGATTTAACAGGATTCAATTGAAAACTGTTCTACAATAATGATCTCAGACAAGGGCTTACAAAATCTTTAGATTTCCAAGCTTGGTGAGTCCCCTTGGTAATTGTTCCTGTCAGCCTGTCCTTGTTCAAATGCCTAAAATGGAAATTTCATATGGTCAGAAATTTGTTTTATTGATTCATTGTTGACTCTATTTGCAGACCTATGATTGTAACTAAGATAATACACTTTAGAGATTTTAGGAATCGAAGTACTATGGAGTGAAGGGTCCACTGAGGTTACTATGGTGAAGATCCCAGGTCAAAAGTTTCTTCAGTTGTCCTGGATCATATGGAATTGACCCCATCAATTTGTTCATGCTGTAAAATGTATTTATGTGCATAGACACGCACGCTCGTGCTCGTGCGCGCACACACCAAATTTAAGTAACATTTAGCCTACTGGAATTTTCAGTTTTAACAATCTAGAAAATCTGTTTTCCTTCAAGGATGAAAATAAGTCGGTAATTGGCTGGTTGAAAAGTTTAGTTGAGGAATAGTTTTAACAATGAAAACTAATGCAGGTAGTTGAATTAGAACTTAGAAGAGTTGATGCAGACGGTGAATTTAAAGAGTATTTAATAACCATCAAAAAAATTAAAAAGTGTGCTTATTTGCAGGTAGAACAGTAGAGAAATTTATCAAGACATTCAAGAAATCTCTATCATCCCCAAATTCAATAAATATTTATAAGCAGCAAATTTAGTTGACACCTCAAAATAATGATTTATTTTGCATATGAAATCATAGATTTTGCTGGGATGTTTTCTTTTGGATCCAGTGTTACTTTGTGTTGATGATAAGTCCTAGGTATAACAAGTAGAAGTGTAACATGAAATTGTTAGAATAATTGTATCACGTGGGCTTCCATTTAATTGCGAATTTTACGGGTTAGATGTATGACTTGCAATGATACTGAAAACTAATGCAGGTAGTTGAATTAGAACTTAGAAGAGTTGATGTAATAACCATCAAAATAATTAAAAAGTATGCTTATTTGCAGGTAGAACAGTAGAGAAATTTATCAAGACATTCAAGAAATCTCTATCTTCCCCAAATTCAAGAAATATTTATAAGGAGTAAATTTAGTTGACACCTCAAAATAATGATTTATTTTACATATGAAATCATAGATTTTGCTGGGATGTTTTCTTTTGGATCCAGTTTTACTTTGTGGGGATGATAAGTCCTAGGTATAACAAGTAGAAGTGTAACAAGAAATTGTTAGAATAATTGTATCACGTGGGCTTTCATTTAATTGCGAATTTTATGGGTTAGATGTATGACTTGCAATGATATCGTGATTAGTGTTATATGTTGTTCAAATATT
>CAIGRO010296432.1:0-15959 GCA_903798355.1 Fraxinus baroniana
CTTGAACATTAGAATGTGATACAATACCACTTAAATAAAAAAGGAGCATCAAAATGAAATAAAAAGGTAACGGAAAAAACTCGATCATAAACGGAACACATAATACTCTCTTTCTTATTTTTAGATGCTTTCACGGCTGCATCACGTTCTTTAGCAACCTTCTTTTCTTCCCGAGTCTCTTTACCAAACAAAATAAGTTGTACCTGCAGTTAAGAATGTGAAGAATGCAGTAAGATGTTTTCCAAGGTGTGCCAGTTAAGACGGTTTATGAGAGTAGTTTAAAGAGAAATAAATATCTAAATGCTAGCAGAGAAGAGAGGAACCAGAAATTGAGAAAGAAGAGCAACAATTTAACAAATGTATAAATTCGGCACCTCATATAAAATAACAGGAGTTGTTTTTATGGCACTCATGAGCTTGTGAAGTTAACATCCATCTGAACCATACAGGATATAAAACAAATTATTGAAATAAAAAAAATATAAGATTATTTAAATGAAAACTATTTTCCCAAAACCAGATCAAATGATTCTAGAACATAATTTTGGAGGCAGAGAATTGAAACCAAGTGACTAAACAAGATAAATACTTATGCTTCACTAATAGAAATCAAGGCTAAATACTCTTAGGTGATAGATGGCATAGTACTGCAAAAGAAGGGTAAAAAGAACCACATCAAAGAGTGAGATAGAACATGAAACCGTAGACTCTCAAGTGAAAAAAGTCAGGTCTCTCTGATCGTGTGCATGCCTAAATGAAAATGTATCGACTAAACCACTTACTTAAAGATTTTTGTGCGCAAAACAAGAATCCTAAGAAACATACTGCATTTCTTCTTCTCATGACGACCTCCAGCAACTCTACACCAAATAACATAAGCAAGTGGCTATTAAAAACTAATCTCCGACTAGTTGCAGTTGTGACCAGATTACGATTATGTAGCAATTTCAATTTGATGGAGAATGTAAATATAGCACTAGCAAGATTATCTTTTAATGACATGACAAGGGATGAAATTTCATCCACGGAAATTACCTCATCTTACGGAGGACGCTTGACATCTCCTCTATCTTTTTCTTTGCCCTCTTGTAAGTACCCAACTTTCCCTTAGCTACCTTCAAAGCTCGCTTGTCCTTTCCAACTTTAAGAAGCTTGTAATTCTCTTCTCATATGGTGCAAATCCAGTAACTTCCCTTATAAAACTCCTAGCAAAGTGTACTCTCTTTCTATTAGCAAAGTGCACTCTCTTTCTATTAGCAAGCTAGCTCACACACAAAGCCGTCAAGCTTACGAGCCAATTCATGTAAGTCGAGGAGCAACTCAAATAGAAAATTCGTAGTTCAATTATTTTGTTTTCTGTAAGAATTTCTAATACAATTATGTGCAGTTGGAAACATCCTGTATGAAGTATGAAGTTTTTATGAGTCCAATTAGAAAGCTTAAAATTCCATGTTCCCCAACTTGTTATCCAGCAAATCAAGAAAAAGTGGAAGGCATTAACATGCTCAGACATCACTGTTCCATTATTTTCAAAGTTTAACAAGGGCTGACTTATATAACCGAACTACTAACCCTGAAACTTCCAGTAAAAAAAGCTGTCTTGACCATGTCAAATAGTTCTATCAAACTAGAAATAAATTAAACAAAGACATGCAACCGAAAGAAGCAGAAAATGCATACCAAACTTGACTTGAATTTTTCCACAAATTCACTATTCTTAAGCCCCTCAAAAAACTCACTGGAGCTCTTGTGCTCCAATTTCCTGAGCCGGGACTTGAACGCCCTTATCGGCTCCTAGAAATTCCCAAACTGCCCTTCCCCTCTTTCCCTCTCCTTAAACCTCACCCTTCTCCAACTCCTGAAATGCTGTACAAACAAATCCCAAAAATCATTACCTATTTACCCAATATCTATAGAAAACAACGCTTAATAACAAATGGCCGATATAGTAAGAAATGAATGTGCAACAGAAACAAACTTGGCATAAAAAATTGAAAAGATAATCTGAAAATTTGGAGGTTCTGTTGAATAAAAATGAAAAGATCGAAGCTTGTTGGATGAAAATCTGAGGCACTTACCAGAGAAAGAATAAATCAAAGAACCATACGTGGCTCCAAAATCACCAACTGATTCGTCTACTAAACTAGAGAGCACAGGCGTGAACGAGCGAGTTGATCCCATCACCCAACAGAAGTGGCGGAACAGTTCAACAATCGAAGACTTGAACTGCCCGGGGTTGGAAGGGAGCCCGTAGCCGGAAGACACAAGGGAGCAAAGAAAAGAACAAATGGAGCGATTTGGGCGAGAGGCTATTTGGGAGTAATTAGGGCTCCTGTGTTGTTATCTCGTGAATTCCTATTGATTTGTGGGTTTAATTTGAGCCAATTTATTTGAAAAATAAAAAAAAAAATTTGGCAACACGTTGCCAAAAGTCTTACTTTTTGCAACGTTCGTTAAAAGTTGCGATAGACCCCATTTTCGCAACGTTTGTCAAACGTTGCAAAAAGTGAGACTTTTTGCAACGTTCAATACACGTTGCAAAAAATGAGATTTTTCGCAACACTCAACAAACGTTGCAAAAAGTCTCACTTTTCGCAACATTTGACAAACGTTGCGTAGACCCCTTTTCGCAACATTTGTCAAACATTGCAAAAAGTGAGACTTTTCGCAACGTTCGACAAACGTTGCCAAAAGGGGTGTATGACAACATTTTCCTAAAAAAACGTTGTCAAAACTCATACTTACTAAAATGTTGTCAAAAGACACTTTTAGCAACATTTATCAACAAATGTTGCCGTTTTAATGTTGAGAATGACTCTTTTTGTTGTAGTGTTCCTATATAACTTTGTTCCTACAGTTTGAATGAATTTTTTTTTTTTCATTTTCAGTTGGATTCATAAGAACATTTAACACATTTGCTTGTTGTTTCTTTTGATAATGCAATATAAAGTTGCCCATGGGAAAATACAGCCTCTAACAAATATAATCCATCTAAATCAAGAGTTTGTCCTTGTGCTTTATGTATACTCATTGCAAAGCATACACAAACTGGCAATTGAGTTCTTTTGAATTGAATTGGACTCGTATCATTTTCAAGAGGTACAAATGGTATACAGGGGTAGAAAGACTCGCTTTCCTTTATATTCTCCATAAAAAATTACGGCATCAATTATGTTCATATCAAATTTTTTTTAGTGGCGTTGCATAATCTTTTAGATGGATTTATGTTTCTCAACAAAATGATAGGACAATTTAACTTCAAAACTAATTCACATGGTGGATTACCATTAGCGTAATAAGAAGAAACATGAGAAAAAGTCGCCATAGAAGGCCTTAAAAATACGGAACACAACAACTGGAGAAGATAGGCTAAAATAAGGAAAGTCAAAGAAGCAAGATGGAGTATCATGGATAAGAATGTCATATTTATAGGTTCTGAGCTATGGAATACAATGAAGCGCCCAAAAATATTTCAAATGGAAGGATGAGATCACGTATGTCCAACACACACATTAATTAAACGCAAGTCACATACCTAGAAACTCACAAATGATCCAATCAAGGCACGCAAAAAAGTGCTACAATCATAGCACATCCTACCATTATGCTATACGTCAGCCACAATACCACATCAAACAAAAAGGAATATCTTGGACATTTCTTCATTTCTTTTAGGAAAAGTCTACATGCACACAATAAACTACAGAATTTCCTACAGCCTACTGACGTGGCTCGAAAAAATCTTCCAAGGCTTTGACTGCAAAATCTCGTGAGATTTTCCTTTTCACCTTTTAAATCAACATTCACCTTTTAAAAAAAAATCGGCTGAAAAGTGAATTTTTGTTTCTCCAGCGACTCTCTCTCTCTCTCTCTCTCTCTCTCTCTCTCTCTCTCTCTCTCCACTCACGATTTGCTGCGCCTTGAAGAAAACTCTCCGACAACGATCTGCTTCGTCTGAAGATAAATCTCCGGCGACCCTAAAATAGTCCAAAGACCTCTCGTCGGCGACGCGAACAAGTAAGTTTTTGTCCTTTTTCGTATTTTGAATGTTTAGAATATATATTTTCTTACCAATTTTCTTATAAATCTGAAATGTGGAAGCTATCGAGGTTGAGTTTGCTGGATGGAGAGTGAACTAGGATTTGTGAGGGGTTGGTCGACTGAGATTGAAGAGCTGTAGGGTTACTAATATGCCCCAATTGGTGACCTTTAGGGCTTTCCCATGAGTCGAGAGGGTATCTGCTAGATGTCCAATATCCCTCAATGTTGTATTCTGTAATGTAAACAAAAACGAACAGGAAAAAAAGTGATGAACTACAATGAAGAAAACACGAAAATGAAAGATATTGTTGGGAAATTACTTCTAGTTATAGTCTCCAAAATAACAATGTCATAGTTCAATCTCCACAAGCACAATGTAACCATACATTTACAGTTAAAAGTCTTCAACTCATCAATACAAGCTAGCATAAACATAAAGCATAATAGAAACCATAGAAACTGAAATATAAGGACCGAAAACATAAATGGATAGAATATTATTCCCATTCTCTTCACTGGTCGAAAATGACAGATGCTTTAGGCTTAGGAACAGTTTCCATGGTTATGCAAATCGCCATCCATAGAGAGTAGAGAACCACTCAACACTTGACTAGGGTCATCGACCCAAATGATCTACCATAAATAGCCAAGTTCGAGCTACAAGAGTGGAACCTAAACCTTGCGAGAAATCAACCCCACTCAACTACTATTTCAAGCTTGAGTAATAGATAATAATCTCACATTAATAGGCAAAATATTGATTCCAAGAGACCACCATGAAGAAGAAGAACAATCGGGCTGCTGAGAAGGAAAAAGGAAGAGAGTCTAATAGAGAGAAAAGGTCTTGTCTTTTTAAAATGGTGAGAGAGAGGGTCATAAGGCGTATTGGAGAAGCAACCCCTTTTCTTTCAAAAAGTCAAAGCCCAAGAGAAATATCTAATAAGTTTAGATCTTAGCCATAGATCTAATCCAATAGTCACAATTAATTCCAAATAATGGCACAACCCAAGTGGATGAGAACCACTTAAATCTGTAGATATGTTAGTGAAACTGTTAGTTGTTTGAAAAGTAACATAGAGGCTTACCATTATCTGAAATTCTGATGAGATAGGTACGAGAATGAGCTGAACAACAGTTTTCGTGTTTTCTTCAGAATTAATTTATAGTGTTTTGAAGAAGTATGTACTAATTAAGCTTCTGTAAATCGTGTACTTAGTTATTGAATGGATTCTAATTCAAAATTTATTTTGAAAGATTGAAACCTGGAGAAAATGTTAAATGATTGGTTTAAGTCATATTCATTCTGCTTGAATGTATTCATCCTGTCAATTTATGATGAAGGTGTAATGTTATTCATCCTACTTGAATTTATGGTGAATCAGGATTGTTGATGGTGGTTGGGAAAAACAGAGGAATTTGTCATTCTTGCAGGGGGCAGGATACATGATGCCGAAATTTCCAAAAAAGAGGAGATTCGATGATTGTGACTGCTTTGTTGTTCTGTTTGAAATCATTTTACGTATGAACGAGACTTCCGTTTGGTGTATGTTTTCCCTTTTCATCATCAACATTTTGCATACTTTGACTGGATGTTTAGAAGAAACATTACAATGACATGAGTACTTATATGTCTTAGGGAAATTGTTAGGCAGAAACATTACAATGACATGAGTACTTATATGTATAAATCCTACACATCAGAGTGTAAATTTTCCTTCTGGACATGAGTACTCATATTGATTATCACTTTTCTACTACAAATAACCATTCAGTAAAATGCAAATCCACAATTCATGCAATAGAAAAGTCAAAGTAAAACTCCACAATTCTCAGTTGTAGTTCAATGTTTAAACTAAAACTAAATAAAGCAAGCTTCTTTTTACACCAAGGCGTGTTAGTTGATTCAACAGATGCGAGCAAGATATTCATTCTGTGCCTTTGACATCACTTCTACCTTCTTGACCTTCTTCTCATAGAGACAACGTCAAGCACTTCCTTTGCTTCTACATATATTATACGTTAAGTCAAAACCGCACATGCTCTCCTGTGTGCCGACATGTTGGGAAGGGAATGTGTTGGTCATACGTGTGTCCTACAAGTTAAATGAATGACATCATTTACAAAACTCGAGAATGACATCATTTGCAAAACTTGGGAATAACGTCATTTAGCTAAGGAAGACCAATTTGGTAAGCGTAGTTCTTATAAAAATCGAAAACCTCATTTTGATCTTTGAACTTCATTCCAACGATGGGCACAATAATTTCCATTTCTTCACCTACGCTTGTATCATTCGGATCGTACTCTTCGGATGAAAGAATTTGTAAATAACCTACATTGACGAAAAATAGACAATAATCAATTTAAGTCAATCGACTATTGAAGTACTTTTCACATGACAGATTGCCCAGTCTATGGACAATAACTTGCCTATAACAGAACAATTAGAAGGAAAGCACATGAATAGAATTAATAACATTCATGGAAAAGCAAGAAGCTAGCGTTGAAGAAGAGAAGGCAAAAACATAAGAGAGAGAATAGTGCATTGTGTAAGTTATATAATTTAAATAAAGTACCTCATTCTATTGCCAGTAATTATAAAACAAAGTCATCATGCATTTTACAAGCTTAAACGCTGACAAGGTACTTTGCCGTCTGTGTTTTTCTAAAAATGGGATACTCAGACAACCACGAATAAAAATAAAACAATGGAAGTTGAAAATTAGCTTCAAAACAATCTTACCCATGTCGTCGTTGGCGTTGAGGTTACCAGCTGGGAGTTATTGGCTTGGGTTTCATCGACAGCTTCATCATAAAAAAAACTCACTTCCGGCCGTGAAAGACGAGATAACGTCGTCGGGTTCGGGTTCAACCTCCTGTCAACGCCGACGTCGATGTTGCCGGCAACGTCGAACGGGTTTTGCCATGATTCCATTTCAGTTTCCAAACGGCATTTCCAAGGGTTATTCTTCGCGTTTGAGGGGGGGGAGGCACCTTTTGTCCTTTTTGTTCTTGACTTTTATTTTTTTTCTAGCTATGAGATATTGACTTTTCAAACATTGGAGCCACGTCAACAGACTGTAAAAAATTCTGTAGTTTAGTTTGTACATGTAGACTTTTCCTTTCTTTTATGACCATAAGTTTGCGGTTTAAGTATAAATAAATAAATAAATAAGCTAGAACTTCGAAAACTATCTATTAAATAACCATTGTCATTCAAAATGAATAAAAAGCGCCAACTAGAAAAGGAATAAAAGATTCAAAATAAATAAAAAATATTCGAACATTTTTAAGATCATATAAAAAATTCCTAGATCTACATATAAATAATTTGATTCGAACTTCGAGGACTATTTGTTAAATAACAAAAAACACAAAAAGGAATATTGGTGAGCTCATGTCCCTTATATATGAACCATAAATCATATGCAAACCTTAGGAAACTGAAGCAAACATAAGTACGAGAACCCGCAACTAAAAGTGATTTCATAATCAACGAATGAAGGACACATAAGTTGGCAAACAAAATATGAGCTTTTTTTGAATATGAACCTTTTTTTTAAGTTAAAGGAGGACGGTACCTCCAAGATTTTTTAATACGCCCTCACTTGTGGCGGAGGAATACCAACTACACGAAAATAATGAGAGCAGTAAATGAGAAAGTACTACTTCCCTTATAATGAAAATAAATGACGAGGAATAAAGTAGTAAACAAGGAAGTACTACTTCCTTTATAATAAGAAATAATGTAAAAAAAAAAAAAAAAAAGACAAAAAAATAAGTATTGAAAGTTAAAATAAAATTCAAACTCTGATACTAGGCAATCCACGTTTGTCAACTTGTACTAGTGCCCTAATATGTCGTGGTAGGCCAAGTGGTCCATATACCTGATATCGTCGATGATTCCAACCCTTAACAACAAGAGCATCTGCAACTTGGTTTTCTTCTCCGTAAATGTGGAAGACTGTATCTTTGTCGAAGGATATGATGTCAGTGATACGTCTAAGTGTGCCCTGAATAGTATATGGTCCTCCTCTTCTAGTGATACACTGAATATCTACTGTAGAATCTGACTCAACCCAAATCGCTGAATAAGCCAGTCCTTGAGCTAGTAAAATCCCATCAAGAATGGTTTGGAGCTCCACCTCTAATATCATGCATAGTCCATACGAAGTTGAGAAAGTCATGATACAGTGTTCTACGTGATCTCTGATGATGCCTCCCCCACTCGCATAACCATCATTGACGTATCCATCAGTATTGATCTTGATAGATCCGACTAATGGAGTACGCCACCAAACTAGAACAGGGGAGATGTGGAAGGAGGTCCATAAGAATACCAAATATGGGTGCAATAGTCAAATCCCTCGCTAATGTACCGCTCGAAACAATCCTCCCATATGAAGAAAAGAGATCATGTGATAGACTCTCCAAATGATACGTCTGGCTACCATGCGAATCCCCATATGTTTCGCATCATTTTTCGCGGTCCATAGATACCAAAATATCAGTAGAAGAATGATAATGCAAATGTGTCGACTACGAACATACTCTACAAAATACCTCCATCTTTGAAATCTCTGTTCGACTCTCTCTTCTGAACTCATAGGTATCTAAAAAATATCCTCAAAATGCTGTCAAACCTGATTTGAGATGCTATTGCCAGTGAAAATATGACTGATAGTCTCAGTCTCGGTACAACACTAGCAGCGAGAAGCCAACTGGCATCCAATCCTCTCCTGAATAACCACATCTACTGGAATGATGCCTTGCCATAGTCTCCAGTAGAAAAATGAGATAGTAATGGGCAAAATGGAGCTCCATAGTAACTAGTACGAATCCTGATACTGACATTCCGAACGTACGAGCTTCCATGCTAACTTGGTAACGAAGCACCATCCGATGTATTACACCAAAAAATTCGATCCCGGGCATCTGCACATAAAGTTATAACCAATATATGCTCTGCCATAAGAGGACGGAGAACATGTAATAAACGTCCTATATCCCACCCAGTGTCGTCATAGAAATCCTGCACCCTCACCAATGTGGTCTCACTCATTCAGCAATCATGCCAAAATAAAATTTGACATGTACCAAGGTGCTATGCAATGTGTGCCTCTATCTGAGGCCCAACTAATTTCAGCCTCTTACAGATAGGAGAAGCTGAGTAAGGAACTGCTGCGAGTAAAGGATATGTCCACATACAACACTTGGCCCTGTAAGAACTGGGCCCAAAGAGATATCTGAGAACGGAATAACCACCAGAGCTTCATGGAGAATATGTCCACCATATCCTGTAATCTCCTAAAGCCTAGAACACTCTCATCAGTAGGAAGACAAATCTCCTTCCAGCTCCGCCAATGTAAACGTCGTGCTTGTTCTTCGGAATCCCACATGAATTGCGCAAAGATGCTCTCAAGTTTCTTCAGAATAACCTTAGGGACTGTATGATCTGAAGAAGATATAATGGCATGGAGGAGAACACTGATCTCAGCAAAGTAATACGACCCCCATATGATAAAAGTCGTGAAGCCCAACCTGAGATCCTATCCATGACCTTCTGGATAAGGTCATCATAAATGAAGCTCATCTTGGTCTCCTTAAATATGAATTTATAATGTAATTAGTTAGGAATCAATTAATCAATGGCCACCACATGTCACCAACTAAAAACACCCATTTATCCCAAATTCTAAATAAAAATCTATAAATAGGCGTACTTGAGATGAAACATGGCATGTTGAAATTAAAGTATTTTCTTTCCAAGTAGCCATTTCTCCTCTCATGTAGTATAATAGTGAGTTTAAGAGGGGAAGACCTGGCTAGGTGAGGGAAATTTGTTGATTATCTTTCTGAGATCAACAATGAATATTAGTAATGATAACTGATATTAGAGATGGGGTTTAATATTTTGTAGACCCGGGTTGTCAATTTTGTGCATCTGACTTTCATGTCTTAGAATGTCTTCTTCTAAAATTTAGTGTCATTGAAAAATAGAAAGTCTTTTGAACGAGCAAAAAATCTGGATTAAAATATGGAATTTTTAGGAATTTCTTAATGGCGAGAACACTAGGTATTTTACATTTATGAGACTATTTTAATCAGAATTTTATGATTCCTAAAACGGAGATATATTTTGTGAGAAATGTATTTTTCCGTGGGATTGCCATGATTTAGTATTATCTTGACATAAACTAAAGAGCATGTAAAGAAAATCGACATAAACTAAATGATACAAATATGATACAGTGGTATTTTAGATAACTGTTAGAAATATTACGGGACATGTTAATAACCCAAGTCGTAGGGAAATTTTATTCGGGATTACTCAAGCTATTTAAGAGACCATTTGCACAATCTTGACCATCACATTCATGAAGCTCATATGTCACGGGTTGAGGTTTGACGAACGGGACCCATAATCAATCAATGGCAAGAGTTTATCACAATATTATTAAGATATTGCATCGTTATTGGATTAGGATAGCAATTAAATCTATGAGATGAGATGATTGTTGATCCTTTGAAAACCAGCAAGTGTAGGGGATCGTAGTCAAGTAATGTAATGATGAATAAATTGTCGAACACATGAGGACTATGTGTTTGACAAAGTTAAAATTAATTGTAACTTTAATCGAATAGCAAACAAATTTTGCATTTTTTCTATACTAATACCTAAATTATCAGTTAAACTAATGAAAGTAAGTACATGTTTTTTTTTTTTTCAAATAATGCATTACTAAGATGTCGAATCCCTTTTATTATTCCATTCTTAATGTAACAATTAAAGTGACATTTTGAAATAATTCATGATGATTAATGTTTCTAATTTAATTGAAAACCTCTCTCGATAGCGATCGTATATATTCCTCTCATATGACCTTTCTATCTCTCGACGGAAGAAGCAAACATGATAAATACATTAACAAGTGCTAAAACATCTATTGAAATCATATAAAACATAGAGGTATATCTCTATCCTCTATTGAACTTTACAATGTTTATTATATTGAGTTTAAACACTATTGTCTCTCTCGATAACAATAAAATCCACTAATAATTCAATTGGTGATCAAACAATTGAAAAAGAACAATAAAAACGATAATAAATATAGTCTCTCTCGATAACAATAAAATCCACTAATAATTCAATTGGTGATCAAACAATTGATAAAAACAATAAAAACGATAATAAATATCCATATATCAAATCAAATTAAAGTCAAAATATTTAATTAAAAACTAAAAATATCATAACAAGGGTTAACAATGTATAAAACTAGCCTACCATATCGAAATTACAAGAAATTATATTTAAATGAAAAGACATAACCTGAGTATTTGATAAATTGAGAAAATGAAGATGAAGATGAATTTTGAAATCTTGAATCTCTTTAATGATTTTTTGATGAATCTCCACTTGCGCAATCTCTTCTTTGCCCAAAAATCAAGTTTGAATCTTTATTTGATTGAATTCTTGCAAGTTCATTTCAATTCTCTTACAAAAATTGTGAATTTTTCTCTTTTCATGATAATAATTGATGAATATCGGAGTATGAGATGTCTCTAATATGTATTCTGTTATTAGGTATTTGTAAGAGTAGAAAATTGGTTGAAAATCGCGTCCAAATTGGTTTCCAAAAGAGTTCCAATCGAATAAGAAAAGTTGCCTTCACGCGTGGATTTTTTTTTTATCTCTGCACAACAGTCAATATTTTGGCCATAACTTTCTCTTTCGATATATGATTGAGGCGATTCAAAGTGAGTTAGAAAGCTAACTCATAGGGATACAATTTGGTAAATAGAATGTTTCAAAATCTGACATTTACTATGCCAAAAATGGGTCTCAATTTTTTACTAAAAATCTGGAATATAACTTGTGCGATTGAAAATTAATTTGGATAATATGTTGATCACATTCCATTCCTTCTTTTTTTCTTGATTTTTCTTTTGTTTCTTCCAATTCCTTGTTCAACCATTGAATTTGACCTATATAACATACAATACAATAATTTAGGATATATTTTGTCAAAATAACTATCAAGTATCGATATTTAAGCTCCCGAATAAATGTATAAAATATACTTATCAATTGCTAAGGCTCCCTTAGAGGATATAGAGAAGTTTACAATCAAGTATTGTAAGGAGATTGACCTAATGTGGAAAGCACAAGTTAAAAATCGCCAACTAAAGCACTAGGGCGATGTTTCAGTGATAACTGAGGAAATAATGTTTTGAACTGCATTTAGGGATTGATGGTAGTGATGATTTGAAATTCATGAAGTCCTTTAGAAGTAGACCTTGGATTAACTACAGCCAGTTTGATTACAATTCGGGCGATGAGTCTGATTCTGAGCAGGTTGATCAAGTTTCGTGTTGTTTGTTTGTGTAACTTTTTCTTTTTTCCTGCACATTTGTTGTTGATTTCTATTCTTACATATGATTTACATTTTCAGAACATTCCTTTAACTACCAGACTCCCAAAAGGGGTTATTCGTGGATGTGAAGAGTGTAGCAACTGCTAAAAGGTTAATGCTTTGAACTAGTAAACATTTGGCTGAAAATGGTTTATTACTTTGATAAAATTGTAATCACACTATAAAATATTTGAGTACTTGCACATGTGTTTCTATATGCAACTTTTATAAACATATATTGTGGGATGTCTCTGGTATATTCTCCAAACTTGTGGCTAGTCAAGTGCATTTCATAACTTAAGACTGAATGCTAAAGACCCTTTTTGTGTTTATTGATTGTCATATGCGGTTATTGTTATAAGTGTAAAGCAGCTGAAATAAATGGAAATTGATATAGTGTTCATATATCACCTTTTGATATGTTTAAGTTATTAATTTGTAACAGGTAACTGCAAATTGGTGTCCAGAAGAAGCGCGTCGGCCCGATGTTCAGAAGCCTCTTGTGTTTTATCCGACTGAAGAGGTACTTACCGAGACTTGGACTGCCTGTTTACCCGCTTCTTCGATACCCCACTATGACTGTGCCTGGACATTTTATCCTTGACAGTTTTAGTATTTTCTTTGGAATTTAGTCATCTTCGGACTTCAAATAATTATGATAATTTTCGTTACTTTTTGAAAGTTTGATTGTGCCCTCCAACATAAAAAGTCTGCGTCCGCCCCTGAGGACAATGATAGAGCTAATGGAGTTTAGAGTTGATCGAAGTTAGAGATAATTATTCGTCTAAGAGGATTACAAATATATATTAATGAAATGTGGCTTACCATTTTATATATGTCGAGTTTGTGTTGATTGAGTAAATATTGATCGATGAAATTTATTTTAAATTATGTTACGGAAATGACAAAAACAAACCAAGCCAATCTAATGTGGGAACTAAGAGCTGTCCAATATCTTGGAAAACAAGCAAATATGCCACCTCTAGATAATCCTCAAATTCGCCAAGGAGCTATTTTGGTGGTCGACCAATTTTGAAGGTATAGCTTCCTACGTTTGATGGTGGTTCACATATATTTGTAGTTGAAGAATCAGCTTGAGCATATCTTCATGCACATTTTTTGTAATGACGCACAAAACATTCAATGTGTTGAATTTATGATCATTGGAGACAAGCCACTGGTGGGAGTTTGCATTAAGAACTAGGATAGAAGAACTGCAACAAAATCTAAGATGGGTACAATTTAATGATGAGGTGATGCAGAAAATTCTGACTCTAATAGATTTTAAAAAGTTCCAATTTCTACAACTCAGGCAACTATAATTTACAATTGATCTAGTATTGGGAACGAGCCCAATATCGAAGACCCTTTCTAGAATGGTGTTCGTGAGATTCCGTAAGTGTACGAATCGTGACAAGTAATAAAATGGATTAATTAAGTCTAAATATTGTCCCACAGAGACTATTATCTGCTATAAAGTTTTAAGTTAATCTAGTTTCAATTTAAATTAAAATAGTAACTAATAATCAAATCAAATTTTTATTTTCTAAACGAAACTCCAATAAATAAAATAACGAACTATTAGATAAAATAACGAATTCAAATTATAATTGCAAGTAAAATTATGTGACGAGGTAGTTAAGATTTATGATTTCATTTAGGTTATTTATTATACTTTTAATTCCAATTTATTCAGCCATGTTTCATACGTACCAACGATCGAATTAACCTGATGTAGTTAGTGATCTCTCTCGGGCAACACTAATCATATTCATATGCATGAACTTACTATATCTTTATGTAAATTCACACATATGAACGCATTAATATATAGGAATTCAATAAAGATCGCATAGATTATAATTATCTCTCGATCTCTTACAAAGTCTATGTCAATTATTGTATGAGCTAAAATTATATATCGCCTTTCGGTTTCAATATTATACCCTAAATCAATTGATTGTTGTGTGGACAATTAAAGTATTAAACACACAATAATTAATTAACACGTATTAAAAATGTATGAAAATCTTGAAATTAAACATATAATAAAAACATAAGTCCATCATCAATTCTAACATAAAAATATTTAGCCACTCATAATATTGAATTTAAACATGGAAAAGTGGAAAGAAATTACCAAAAATAGACGGAACGCGAAAATTTCCAGTTTCTGCCTGTGTATATTTCTTCCAGCTTCCTTTTTGATTTCAAGTGCAGCAACCTTTCTTTTTTTACTTTTCACTCCAATTTCTACTCCTCTGCATGTATGTGTATCAATTCACCACCTTTTGTCTACATGTATCAAATAGCCAATATTTTTGACTTTTCAATTCTCTCCTCCCAATTTTGCTGCGTCTGTGTGTAAATATATATACTTTCTTCCCAACTGCAGGCGCCGCAATCCTCCCAATTCTGTCGGCTCTCCTCTTTTAATCTGTACGTGTATATGGTATATATATTACCTATTTCCGGTCAATGTCTATTCCAATTTCAGACCTAATAAAATTCCAATACCTAATTAAATTCATTCTTTTCAAGCCCAAAAACTTGCATGTAATACAAGTTAATCCTTAAAATAAATTTATTTGTGCAGCCCATACCAATGTAGTCCTGTACTTTGGATTTTGCCATTTTTTTTCGCTATTTTGCACTCTTTTCTTCAATTCTTCAATAAACATATGATTTTACCTACAAAACACAATTTAACATAACTTAGGTAGAATTTAATTCAAAAGACAACAAAATATCATAATTTAGCGTCAAGAATAAGTATAAAAACTACACTTATCAATTGACTCCAAAGAAATTTTAGGAGCTAAAACTACAACTGCAAGAGTTATTGGATAAGGGGGTTTTATTAACCAAGTATTTTTCCATAGGGTGCTCAGTACTCTTTATAAAGAAGAATACGGATTGATGAGGATGTATAGAGATTATCGAGAGTTAAATGATTTGACAATCAAAAACAAGTACCCTCTTGTGAGAGTTGAAGAATTGTTCTATCAGTTTAAGAAAGCTAACGTGTTTTCCTAGATTGGCTTAAGGTTAGGATGTCATCAATTAAAGATTAATTTATGTGACATCCCAAAGATTACATTCAGGACTCACTATGGGCACTATGAATTTACAGTTATGCCATTTAGTGTTACTAATGCTCCAACAATATTCATGGATCTAATCAATAATTTTTTTCATCAATATCTAGATTGGTATGTTATAGTATTCATTGACGACATTCGAGTGTATTTCAAGGATAATGAACAACATGAGAAGCAACTCACAATATTGTTGGATGCACTGCCTCGAAGAGAAACGTTGCACACTAAATTCAAGAAATTTGAATTTTGACTTGGAGTAGCTATCCTCGGTCATGTTGTGACTTCTCAAGGAATTGAAGTTGATCTGACCAAAATGGAAGCTAGGCAGATTAAGGGGGGAAATAAAAAAATAGTAGAAAAAAATTCTATAAATTTATATACAAATTACTAACCCCCC
>CAIGRO010296449.1:0-15384 GCA_903798355.1 Fraxinus baroniana
TTAACGTTAGTCAAACGAAACATTGGTTCTAAGAATTCAATTATGACTGCAATAATTAAAATAGGTATCTCTACATATTATGTCGATTTATCGAAATTTACTATTTGGTCTAAACCCTAAACTCATCTCTTGACTCATAATGGATTCACAAAATCGTTCAATTAGTGATCAAGTAATTTAATGCATTAAGATCATAGTAAAAATCAACACATAAAAAACAACAAATTAACGAAATAAATGATCCCAATTCTGCTACATTGTCCGCCCTAAAAAATAATTTAGTTACACATAATGTAGAAATAGAACATGCAAAAGAGGAAGGACATCACCAAGGTTTAACAGAACATGGAGCTGCTCGTGTCTTTTCTTTTTCACAATGCTGCTGGCAATGTATGTGTCTATGTAATAATTAATTTAGCCATTGCCCTCAATTCTTTCCAGTTGGAATCCCCCAAAGTTGCTGGCCTGTGTATGAAAATGTATAATAATCTTGGCTGCAACAACTTTCTTCTCTATTGGAGTCTCCCCCAATCTTACTGCTTCGTCTGTGTGTATTTTTAATATTTATATGGCAAAAATAGCAGTCCACAATCCAAAAGATGCCTCAATTTTTTCTCCACGTTGGTCTGCAGTCTCTGTTTTCTCTTTATCGCTGCCCCCCAATCCTCTTGCCGTGCACTCTGTATATATATATATATATATATATAACCTAAGCCACCAATGATTCGGTCCATTTAGAAATCCAATTTGAGGCCCAATTGGTGTTTCTACAAGTCATTTAATTCTTTTGAATTAATGCAGTTTAGTCCCCGTACTTTGGATTTTGCCATTTTTCGCCACTTTTGTATTCTTTTCTCCAATTTTTCATCAAACATAAATTTTTACCTACAAAACACAATATAACATAAATTAGGTAGAATTCAATCCAAAAGACAATAAAATATCATAATTTAGGATAAGTGTATAAACTACACTTATCACATCCCAAACTTGAATCTTTGTTTGTCCTCAAACAAGATTAAAACCTAACAAACATACAAATAAGCAATGATAATTACCTAATTGGTGGTCAGTCAATCAAGTAAAGCAATAAAATTTAGCTAAATAACCTGACTTTTTATCTTGGGATTGAAATCATAATATCAAATCTATGCACAGCTTCAAAATCAAAATATATAAATTAAAATTCACTTTTTCAATGTAAAATCGACATGTGTGTGTGAAGAATTAAATATAGCATTATGAATTCATAAGTTGTTTCAATTCCCGACCTGAGTGGTCAAATATATTCTTTCATCACTCGTAAGATTCACACGCCCCAAAATTTATACTTTGCACTCTTTTCTAGTGTGTGAACTAAGGTTAGATTTTTTTATTAATTACTATCCACACCTCTCTAGTTTGACAAAATTTCACCAATTGCAGTTCAACATTTCAATAAACAAGGATTTTCCATTAAATTTGATTGCTGCAATCTCTAGGACTTAACTAGACTAACAATCTTTTATTAAAAGTCAAATTTTCTTGAACAGGTGTTTGAGACATAATTAAGATATTTGGTGCGTCTTCTGTTTTCTGCCCTTGCTTTTTCTGATTTTTTTTTATAAGTGACTCATATGTGTAAAGTGTCATTGATCGTTTGTAAGTAGGACTCCAAAAATTAATTTTGTGAGAAAGGACATGTTAAACATCACAACCAATAAGTGTATTCATTTACTTATGAAAGTCAAACCATTTAAAACGTATTAGGACTTTTAAATAAAAGCTCATTTTGTATTGATATTTTCTTTTCTCCCCTGAGTTTGAGTAAATTTTATTTTCACATCTTTCAATATTCTAAGCTCATTATTATTTTTTACATCTTAAGTATAGACTCTTCTCCATTAAGCGACTAAAATGATCCATGTAGCGAGTTTTAGGCCGGTTAACCCAAGTCAGTTGGCCATAGGTAACAGGTTATGAGAAACCCTGCAGGCTTAATTGCTTGAGTCAAATAGGCTCCGAAAACGAATATAAGATATTGAGCTTTTTATTGCCAATGATAAACTTGAGATTATGTCTAATAAATAAGGTCAATTCATGTTCAAAGCCACCTTACTAATATGTGATTTTCATCCCAAATCTCACACACACGGTTGAGTCCCACTAACAATATCATAGTGTGTGCAGTGCATATGGTATATGAAGACACCTATACTAAGTACTCCATCATAACCTAAGCCGGCAATGGAAACTATGTTACGGCTCATCGATTAAACTCATACTTGATCACAAATTAAAGTAAATTATATATTATATTGTAAAAACAATCTTCCTTCCATTTTTTTAATTTTTCAAAGTCCCATTTTTTTGTTGTTTTTATTTTAAAGCATGAATGCACCAAGCACATAAAAAAATATCAAACACAAATAAAAAATTAAAAAAATATGCACGAGTTTTCTGCATAGAAAACAAATAAACAAATATGATGCATGAATAAATTAATGTCACAAAATGATAATGCACGAGTATGTAACAAAAATACCCAATCAGTTAGGTAAGCAAATGTTCTTACCTTTAAGAGTATCATGATCTATTTCAAAAAATTCAGATCACTTTTCTTCATCCAAACTTGCCTAGTGACATGAATATTTCTAGTCATCCCTTATTCTTAGGTTCAGGGTTATGCATATGCTTAAGCTGGTCAGTACCATGGACAAATATGGTCTTGACGTACTAGCAATATTATGATCATTTTTATTATATCCTAGACCTAGCTCCCTTATTACCACAAGGCTTACACATTCTTAGAATGTTATCTAGCTTAATAGAACCACCAGAAAAGTAAGAAGTTGAGACTTAGAATGCTCTAGGTCGCTCAGAAGATTTTTAATCTGGATTTCTAAGGTTTCCTTTTCAACTGTCAGCTCATTAGCTTTCCTAGAGGAATTCTCGAGCTCAATAGTAAGTTTCCTAACTTGAGTATCTATCAACTTACTTAGGGTAGAGGTAGATTCCTGAATGTACGCTACAAGTTTCTCGTTTTCCGACTCAAGCTCCGTAACACTCATACTTAAAGCTTTATTTTTTGTTATAATCTTGATGCTCTCCTCATAGATTCTATCATAAGCCTCATAAATATCTTATCACTATCAAAACGTTCTTCTAAATTCTCACTACTACTTATGCTATCAGCCTTCTCACTCCCCTTATTAGATCCATTTCTAATTCTAGCAGTAAAGGCAATATATTTTTCACTTTCCTCACGAGTGGATTTCTCACTCTGATTGTCCTAGTTAGACACGTCATCAGTGAGAGTAGCATTCATAGTCTTATCCAGATTTCTTCTACTGCTAGGGTACTCACTCCCAATGTGGCCAAAACCTCTACAATTACGACACCTCACAGTTTTATAACTCTTTCTAGATCCACTTCTATGCTTCTCTTAAGGTTTTTGGAATAATATTCCTAAATATTTTTTTGGGATTTTTTAGCAAGGTAAGCTAACTCCTCTTCATTAGGAGATTCTGAATCCGAGGACTCTTTATGACTATTCCTCACAGTATATAAGGCCAATGACTTATCGTTTATGGGTTTAGCTAATGTAAGTTCTTAAGTCTGTAGAGATCCAACCAACTCTTCAATCTTAATGGAATCTAAGTCCTTTTTCTCCTCTATTGTCGTGACTTTAGGCCCCTATTTGGTACACATTAAAATTCTCATTCTCATTCTTCTACTCATTTTCAATCACACAGTCTTCAATAAAATATTATTTTTCATCACATCAATAACTTTTCTTTCTTTTTCAACCACACATTCTTAAATAAAATAATATTTTTCATCACATCAATAACTTTTCTTTCTTTTTCAATCATACATTCTCCATCAATCTACTATTTCAGAATACATTCTTCCAAAATAATGTGGCTCAAACACACCCCTCAACTTTTTTGGTAGAGATCTAAGAGCTTTTCTGACTTCCTTAGGCTCCGGGATTCTATCACCTAGGTTAAAGCTAGAATTAACTATGTCATTTAAGCTCGCATAAAAATTATCAAAAGTTTCGTCTTCCCTCATTTGAATTTCTTCAAACATAGTAGTTAACATCTGCAATTTAATATTTTTTACCGCCCAGTGCCATCATATGTGGTTTATAGGGTATTTCAAACCTCTTTGGCTAACTCACACATTGACACTCGCCTAAACTCTTTCGGGGATACTGCCATATATAGAGCATGTAAGCCTTTGCTATTTCAATTACACTCATCTAAGTTCGCTCTAGTCCAATTAGAAACTAAGGTGGGGATTATTTCATTATTAACTGTAAAACTAGGTGGAGCCCAACCATTCACAACACTAAACATGATACTCTCATCTATGGATTTTAAAAAAGGCACTCATCCTAACCTTCCCGTAGGCTTAATTACTGCTATCAAAATATGGCGGGACGGATAATGAATTACTCATCTAGATAATATGGGTTAAGGAACGAATTTTGGCTCTGATACCAATAGAAAAATCGCGTGTCGAATTGAATACCACTTAACAGTTCAGGGATTACCAATTTAATAGCTTTTAAGTTACCGAATGGTTGTTACTTATTCGTTTTTAGTTTGAAATCTATGTGCGGAATTAATCGATCAAAAGCAACAAGTCACTTTTAATTATTTCTAAATGATTAAGCATATAAGTCCAATTATCCTATATTTGAATACGTAGTAATAAAGAAAGTAATAATAAACACCGATATGATAACGAAGAAACCCCAATTGCGTAAAAACTACGGAACTAAGTAGATAATATGGAGCGACAGTCTATACTATCTAGCCAACTCTATTAGACTTCCCGATCTATTTCTTACTAACTCCAAGATCTACTCCAAGACCTGCTCCAAGATCTTCTGCAATTGTTTCTTCCAAGTGGAATTTCAAGAACATGCTCCAAGGCCTTGTGCTCTTCCTGCGCTTGTAATCCAAACTCTCTCACCCTCTAGCAGCCTCTGAAGTTCAATTGAGAAAATACCTTCCTATAACCAATAGGAAGTATGTGGCGTTTCAGATTCAATGGGTTTGATGTTTTTCCCAAATATGTGATTGTATAAAATTAAGAGAGAAATGATGAAATCAATGTATGAATTAGCTTTTGAATATGTTATAGAGAAGAGGCACAATGAACCACCATACCAATTTTCGTGCATAGGCTTGGGTAGTTATAGGAAGGGTAATTAGGTTGAATAGGCCATAAAAATATTTCAAAATAGCAAAATAGGATTTTTCGGATCGACATGTCACTCGAACGTTGGCTCAGCTCAGGCCTACGTATTAGCATAATAACCTAAACTGAATTGGTGATTTTTTTCACAAAGTAACCGTGTGTTAATATTGCATAACTTCTGCTTAACCCCACTAATGGGAGCAATCCACTAAGCAATTTGCGGTGGGAAAATACGAAGAAAATCCTCGGCAAGTCCTCTCGATATGTTAAATCTTTTGCAATTCCTCAATAATCGGTCTTATAGCTAGACTTCAAACTTAGTCATGTGAACGCACAAGATGAATTTCCAATTGCATCCACATAAAGATGTGAACCCTAGTTAATCACAATGGCTGGAAATAATCAGTAATGATATTTATTAGTGATGGGACAACTCATACATTTCTCTATCTCTTCTCCACCTCTCTCGTATAAAAATTGAATTGCACAATCTCATGATTCCATATAGACTGTCATATCCGACGTTGGCTTTCAAAGGCAGTTTTGTCTCTACTTAATATGGTGGCAGTGGCCATTCCTTGATTGAGGAGCAGGATGGATGGATGGATTATGTCTTTTAGACAGTTACCCTCTTTTGATTTTTTACTTCCTTCCCTCTTTTGATTTTTACTTGAAAAACTGTTAAAATTTATATTTAGATCAATTACTGGAAATTGGTACCGTCATATTTGAAGGGTTCATTAATTCGCCAGCTTATCATTCAACCACTACGCTAAAGAATAACAACCATTCGCCAGTCGATTTCCAAAATTAATTCTCAATATTCATGCATGAATTAATGAATCTTGACTATCAAATATTTTGTTAATTAAAATTTCACACTCATTATTATCATCCATGTACATTAATTAACATCCAGTTTCACTCAATCGAAAATTAAATTATATTCATTTAATATAAATGACATTCATTGTTATGTATATATTCTTTGGTATAAATACTAAATTAAGTAATATTCGCGTTAATTCATATATCATATTTGTTATTCATTTTCATTTATATATTTAGTTGCAATTCTAATACTCACACTAAAGTATGTATTTCATTATTTACGTGCATATATAATAATTAACATTTATTTTTAAGAACTTGAAAGATCAAATATTACTCTTACATTACTTAGAAAATCTTCAAGAGACTCTTTAAACATAAGATACTTTCTATTTTAAATAGTCAACCTTTAAAATCATGCTCCAACAGATTCTTTAAATTAACATTTTAATTTAGAGAGATTCATTCAAAAAGTTTTAATTTTCAATGTAGGAAAACAATAAAATAATCTAAAAAAAGCTAGTTAAAATAAAAGATAAAGAAGAATAATAAATATTTTTTGGGAGTAGTAAAATTAAATGTTAAATATAAAGATCTTGTTGGAGTACTTCAAAATTTTAACTCTCTAAATTTATAGATGCTCTCCAAATGATAGAATATATTCTTTAAAAATAAAAATCCCCTTGGAAATGCTTTTATAAAATATTTCGGTATAACGTGCCCACTCTAAATAGTTATTGCTAAGAATCAATAGATTCTTGATAGTGTTCTTAGTTATTGATAAGAATTCAAGACAGTAGAAGAAATGGAACATTTTATTATTCATCACGAAACAATAATTCAATGAATCAATCTAAACAACATCCTAAGCGATCAATGAAAATCAATTTTTAACACACTTCAAAGACAAATCTTGGTCCACATCATAAATTTTTCAGAAGCTAGTGCAGACATGCTGCTTAGAACTTGGACTGAATCCAATCAATAGTCTTAATATCTACTTGAAATGACTTTGCAAGAAGATCATCCGGAATCGCAGGTTTCGATCCAAAAACAGCGTTTGCAATTGTAATAACACCAGGGTTTTGGCTGCTAAGAGCTGCAAGGGCAACAGCATTTGCATATCCGACGTTACGTTGGAAATGGACAAGCCCCACGGGGAAAACAAAAACATCACCCTTTTCTAGCTTTTTCGTGATGAGACGATTTTCGGGGTTGGAAGTGACAAATCCCACTTCAAGAGTGCCTTCAATTACTGTCAAAATTTCAGTTGCTCGAGGGTGTGTGTGTGGAGGGTTGATGCCCCATGGTGCATAGTCTACACGAACTATGGAAATTCCAAGAGTGTTGAGTCCTGGAATTTGAGCCACAGTTGCAGGGGTCACTCTTGATCCTACCGCATTTGATGTGTTGCCAGGTAAGTGAAGCCCACTTAAGAAGAAATCATTTGCCTGTACAAGCTTTGGATCCTTGCATGCATGACCATTTACAAACACTGCGTTAACCATGAACAAACAGAATTAAATTAACAGAAATTACATAAAACTAGAAATATTTAATTTACTAACCAGCAAGAGTACTTCTTTTTCTTTTTTTAATCTTGTCGAGTCGAGCATTATAAGAAAAATGAAAAGGTACAATTACACAATTGTGAATCAAGTTAGGCCACCCTTTCTTTTAAGATAAAGGGCATGAACTTTTTGTACGTCATGTGTGCCTACTGTTGGGTTTTGATACCCGATAAATCCGGACTATGATTTTAAACCGTTTTATTTGTTGGATTAAATTTTATAGGTCTCGGCCGAGGATTGAAATTGTGTATTGAAACCACAATTGTCTAAACCTCTCTCGTAACCCACTTGGGCCATTTGAAGCAACTTAATTATATTAGTGTTGCTCATGGCCCGTCTCAAAGACTTAGATGGTTTTATTGATTGGTAGCCCACTTATTGGGCCTTACTATTCCCTAACCTAAAAACTCATCCCCAATCCCTTTATATTATTCAAACCTTCACTGTTGCTTGTGTGTGAGAAAAACGTGGGCAGTCGGCTTTCTTGAGAGAAAAAGAGTGTATTGGCTTTGTGTCTATTCTTCTACCTTTCTCTTTGCCTTAGTGGCTGATATTTGGCTCCCAATAGTACTCACTCCCAGCCCTTTGTGGGCTGCCATCGAGAGCAACTGGTTGATTGGGAAAGTGACGGTTTGAGAGTTGTGTTTGTGGCATTGTAGTGTCGGTTTTTGATGAAGCTGAGCTCGGTTTTTTGGTTGATTGAAGCCCCAAATCCTTATACCTACTTTTTTGAAACATTTCCAGCCGTTTTGGGACAGATGATCCTTTCGAAAGGGCAAAATCCAAACAATGCTTAGCAAAGCTTAAATAATATTTAAAGTTGGTCAAATATAATTTTTATCCACACATTCACATTCTGTGACGCCTACTAACGATATGACTTAAAAGTACTACTAAACAAGCATTAAGTATAGTGTAGTAGGTGTAACCGTTGAGTTTAATAACAGAAAACTCCATGGAGCTAGTTACGGTGATTTCGCTACCATGAAAAAATATGCTTAGACGAGCTCAATTTGACTGAAATTTTGAATTAGATCATGGTACTTCGAAATTCGACAGTGTTATTCTATAATATATACCTGGTCCATTGGGGTCAGCAACACAAAAATCTTGAAGGGGGCTGGGATCAGAGGCCAAAACAACTGAACAAATTGCAATCAAGATTCCAAAGAAAAGAAAATTATGGGATGCCATTTTTTTAAGTGCTTTGAAGATTCGGCAGGTAACAAATGGAGAAGAAGATGATCAGTTATGAGCAGAAGATTTGAGGTGCAAAACAAACGATAATACAAGGCTGCTTATATAGTAATTAACCGAATTAATTAATTATTACTTATATATATAATTGCAAAATAATTATGCCGACCTAGTTAACACCAATGAAAAAACAAGACCATGACTTCACTAAACCGTGTTGGAAGGGTATTTTGCAAGTTATTTATCGATCTTAATTTTCTTTCACATTGCCGGACTGCATATTTAGTGTAATAATTAATTGGGTTGAGAAATCCGGCGGAGCCATGGGGGACCAAAAAAAATATTATCTTGGATTGATATAATAAGCTTTTGTTTAGTATCGATTAAAATCCAAATTTTAATTTATTTAAAGTTAACAATCAATTTTAACCGTATTTTTTACAGATTCCGCAACTTTGTACCACACATCTCATCAACTTTTATCAAAATTACTAAAAATTTTATTTTAATTCCTACCAAATAGAGGCAAAAAAAATTTCCATTAGGAATAAAAAAGAGTTTTCATAAATAATAATAAAAAAAAAATCTCTTACAAAACTTTAGCCCAGACATGCCCCTCTATTCGCCCCAGAACATATCGAACTTTGAGAGTAGAAGTTGGATGTGACCATAAAGAAATTTATTTTTACTCCCTCTCAAAATGTTATAAGGTTTTTTTTTGGTCATGATAAGTTTTTATTTTTGTTTTTGTTTTTGTTTTCTTCTCTTTTTAGGTTGGACATATTCATCATTGTACTTTTTTTCTTTTATTATGAAATTATTGTAATACCTAAGTGAAAGAAAATAAATTAAATAGGACAATTATTATTTATTTTTTCACTTTTTTATGTTTTTCCATTTTTGAATTAGACAAATGTTGTCATGACTTGGTCTGTGCTAGCTTAAGTTCGTTGGGATGGCAGTACAGGCTAATTGCCAAACCTAGAGTTAAAGGGTACATGGTTCATCAATTATATTCAAAATATTTTTGAGAATAAAAAGTGTGGAATCATGCTATTGTACAAATTAAATTGACAAAATTGATTTACAAATTATGTGTTGACAATGTGTAGGGCAATGATTTCAAAAACAGTTTTTGAATCAATAAAAATCAATGGTCTGAATCTTGTCAAGCACTTACGCTGTAAACAAACTTTGTAAATAAATTATGTACAACTAGATTAATTCCAAGGTGGTATGCTAGAGATTATAAAATTATATTTGAGATTGATTATTGGGATACTAATTAGGGAAAAGCTATTTTTGTACAAAAAAAATTTGACAAAAATGTTGACAAAATGGCATGTGTCGCCCGTCAGGCGCCCCCCCCAATAGATGGGCGACACATGCCATTTGGTCAACATTTTTGTCAAATTTTTTGTACCCTTAGCATAATCCTATTAATTATGTGTTAAGCCACTTGTACAGAATAGTGTTGCCAGGGAGAGAAATGACTTTTTTGAATTGGATGTTTGCAGGAAAAAATATTAAAACAAACCAACTAAATGTTAACACCTAATATCCTGTACAAAATCTAGCAAAATTCTCGGTACATCTAACAAAGTCCATTAATTATATGAGATGTGCTGCAAGTACATAGGGAGTGTCATAATGGTATCCATAATGGACACATGGTATCCCCCTATTAGAGCCCATGGTGTCCATTATGAACATCATTATGACACTTCCTATATATGTACAAGAAGAATAACCCTATATATATATACATATATATATGACCTGCCAAATTTTATTAGACATCCACTAAAGTTCAAAGAGATAAAATGTAGATACAAGAAAATGGTTTAAATAGCTTCTGAGAAACTTTTATATATATATATATATATATATATATACAATTCATTAATTCTGATAAAAATCTTCCCTATTGGCTTGAAGATCGCTCAACACATAGCGATGAGCAACAAAGCTAAGAAGTTTGTTAGCTCAAAATCGCTCTTAGGGCTAGTGATTATCACCAGACCGTATACCCTACTATCTCGAAGGTCGTTCAACACATAGCGGTGAGCAACAAAACCAAGAAATTGGTTAGCTCAATATCGCTCTAAGGGTTGATTGTGAGTTTTCAAAACCAAAAATGATTAACCTCAAAATCACCGGACCCTGTATTCAACAACCCAAGATCGATTGACATATAGCGACGAGCAACAAAGACAAAAAAGGATTAGTTAGCTCGAAATCACTCTAAAGTCTAAGAAAGAACCTCAAAAACAAAAATTGGTTAATGCCCGAAATCATGCTATGCATTCGACATAGCCCAAAGGGTTAAGCGAAAAGCAACGAAACCAATAGATTTGTAACAAGCACGACTGAGTTCTACGGTCAAGGTAGAGGGCTTTTAAACCTATGAATTGGTTGAGGCTCCAAACCATTAGACCTTGCGCCCTGCTGTTCGACAAAGGATATCAGTACCAATAAAATTAATCAAATATTGACACATGAAATGCGAAAGGTAAAATTATAATCGGGCTTCTCGCCAACGCACATGGGTCAACCACATAGCATTTGACCTAAGCATGTGTAACCAGGGGCCCACCTATTGGCTGTCATGCCTGGTAGATATTATGATCAAATAGGAAGAGTCGTGTAAGGATGGGCAAATAAACTCTCCCACATTGGCAAGCGACAACAATACTATAAGATAGATATAAAGAAAAAAAGTGTCTTTAGGCCTAGGGGTTCTATAAACATAATGATCCACATGCTCACATTTTTAAGTGACCTTTCCAATTTAGATGGGGAATAATAAAGACTATAATTCTTCGAAATTTGAAGAACTACGAACTCACCCGTCGGATTCCATTCCATTTCAAGATTTTTGGTTCAAATATTTGGTTAAGCCAATATATTATTTTTTGGGAGACTCGGTTGAAAAGTGTGAAGTTCGGCCAAATGTGTCAAAATATCGGGTCATGGAGGAGTCCACCGACATGAGAGAAGACCCGACAGGGCTAGTCGATAGATGGCCAGCCCTGTGACCAGTCTGAGATTGGTCCTACCAGCTCCTTGACTGGTCGACAGTTAACTAGCACAACTGGTTGATCGAAGTCAACCAGCCTTGTTGGTCGGTTGGGAAACCTCGATCTGCCCAGCTAAGGATGGGTTGGTTGATTGACTTGGCCCCCCTCCCCCCACTCGCACTTTCGTCAGATGAAGAGGTAAGATGGTTTTATACAATAAATGAAAAAAAAAAAAACTTTAACCAACACGGAAGAAGTGAATAGGCTATCCCTTGTCAATAAAAATCGACAAGGGATAGATGGACTATTGATACATGATAGCATTAATAATTATCCACGATGACCAATGAGGTTAGAACTACTTAATATGCACTCTACGTAGAGAACCACATGATAAGCCGTCTATCCCTACAAGCTTCTACCACTATGATACCATCTACGTTCACATAGGCCGTCTACCATTATGAGGCCCTCTATGTTCACATAGGCCATCTACTACTATGAGGCCGTCGACCTCCATGAGACTCTCTACGTTCACATAAGCCGTCTACCACTATGAAGCTGTCGACCATCATGAGGCCCTCTACATTTACATAGGCAGTCTACCACTATGAGGCAAACACTACACTTAACCATACAAATAGCAATGAGTTGGACAAGAACCGCTCAATGGCAAACGTGTACCAACCAACTGCTTGAGGAGTGGGGGTCATCCCATAAGAACGTGGGGAAATTGGGAAGATTTACGTGGGACACGTGGCACCATTAAATGCTAAACGAGTGCATTGCATCAGGTGCCTATAAATACCCCTAAGGTGAGAAAGATATGGCTCTCTTGATACTCGAACTATTTGAATTCAAATTATACTCTCTTCCTACTTCCCTAAACCAACTACTCATTCTGATGTTGGATGTACAGCGGGGGAGAAAGTCCCTACCTCATTTTACAAGTAGCATTCACTGATCAGAGTAGCCGAAAGACCCTACACGCCAAGGAGAACGCAGAAGTCTATCTCGCTACAATTTCACTATCTAACACCAAGATGCTACAGCATCAATCTAGATGGCATTATGTGATAAATTCAATTAAAGGTATGTGATTTATTTAATTAGATATTTCATTTAGTGGCACTAGGTGTTCTTCAAAAGCATATTGATTATTGGATTTGTTTGTATTCTGCAAGTAATGTTACTTTAATTTTTGTGAAATATTTTCTTTGAAATTTTTATGAGAATTTAATATATGGTGCCACCAATGCATGAATAGATTATGTTCGTGAATATTTTAGTTTCTAAATACACGCTAGAAATTTTAAACGAAAATTTGTTTTGAGAAATTTCTTTACTATCATTTTTTTACAAAATATAACTTAAGAAATGAGTTTTTACTATCAAATTTTCAATGTTAAAAGTGAATTTATTGTAGTAACATGTATTCAAGTTTTATATATATTCATTAGTACTTATCTAGAATTTACATTTATTATATGGAAATCCCCCCTCCCCCCCCTCCCCCCATTCTTTTGTTTTAATTTTCACTTTTTTTGTTTGTTATTTGTACGTGTTAACATGTGGGTAAAAAGGGTATGCAATTGCCCCATGAGCATGATGTAGTGGTAAAGTAGGAAGGTTTTCTTGAGCATTGAAAGTTCAAATCCCCTCAACAATTGGAATGTAACATTTATGTTAAAAGACAAATGTTTTGTGGAAGCAAAGTCATGGTGCGCTTTATTGTCTCTTAAGGGATCCTATTCGTAAGTCGTAAAGGCAGGTCCACATGGAAGAGAATCGCATCCCAAATGCCTCAAGATTAGTCAGACGAAACTCGGGGAATGCAATTCAACTTAGTTTTCACTTCAAACAATCACAAATTAAGATCTCATAATAATATTTAACTTGCTCAGATTTGGGGACTCAGTAGGTACACCGGGACATCCCAATTAGGCTGGCCCTCCTTAGCGCTCTCATAATTTGCCGCCATCTAGGCTTCTTATTAAGTAATTTCAATAAAAATGTGCCCGTTACACCACGAATACTAGTCGAACACCCTAGCTACTTTATTTTCAAGAGATCATTACATCAGAAAAGAAAATGAACCCCCTAGCGACTACATTTATAAGAAAGCATCATGCCACTCGAAATCCCTACACGTTGGTCTACTAATAATACTTCTTGAGATGCTTAGTGTTCCACGACCTGCCAGTGGTTTTTCCTTTCAAATCCTTTAGGTTGTAAGCTACCTTTCCAACGCTTTGGATCACTTCATACGGTCTTTCTCAATTCACGCCCTCCTACCACCAAATTATTTTCCTAGTATCGAAGGACTCAATTCGTCCCTTTGGAGACTCAAGGTCCAACATCATAATTAGTGGAGATCTCTTCGTCAGTATACTGTTAACATAACACATCCTCGAAGACTATTGATCATCCCTCACAAACCCCACACCACGATTGGTTGGGAATTTTATCACTTGGTGGTAAATGGAGGGAATAGCTCTAGCAGCATTCAGTAGGGGTCGATCGTAGATTGCATTATACGTCATTGGGGTCTTGACAACCAAAAAGTTTGTCAAGATCACCACGCTTGCAGGGTAAGTACCTAATGTCACAGGTAGTTCCACAACTCCGTCCGGTATCACAGTAGCCCCTCTGAATCCTTAGAGGGGGTGGATACTACTTTCACCTTTACAAACGAGATTTTCTACCCCACAAATTCTTCTCAAGTGAGACGTTCGCTGCGCTACTGCCATCAAACAATACTTGACATCGTAGTCTGCTATGTCACCGACTATTACCAAGGCATCATTATGGGGGTTATCATGCCTATTAAATATTCATCACCAGAAGTGATGTTTTGATTAAACATGACCTTTTTTTGAATGGAGCAGACCTGAACTATACATGCATAGCTCTTTCCAGCCGAGTTCGAGCCCCCCTGATGAGAATGTAAAATGTTATATTTTTCATCCCTTTATCTTATGCTTTTGTGATTAATTAATGTCTGAATGTAGTCAGTATTCTTATATTTTAATTTAGGTTGCAATTGGATGAATATGGTGGAATTTAGAAGAAACAAGCGAAAAAAGGACTTTAAGTGAAAGAAAATTAAAGTTCAGGGACCAAGATGCAAATATCCAAAGGATGACTCGGAAAGCAAAACGAAGATGTGAAAGATTTGAAGACCAATTNAATTTAGAAGAAACAAGCGAAAAAAGGACTTTAAGTGAAAGAAAATTAAAGTTCAGGGACCAAGATGCAAATATCCAAAGGATGACTCGGAAAGCAAAACGAAGATGTGAAAGATTTGAAGACCAATTGATAGAAGACATGAAGTATTGGAAGAAGAAATTTGAGAAAAAAAAAAACCAAGAATCGAGAAAACGAAGCTTGAGGATTGAAACAAAATAATTGTATTGTTATCAATGCTATGTGGTCGCATAACATTAATAACTATGCGGTCGCATACATGGTGTTCACGTGAAACCCACAAGCATACGGGATCGTTGTACAAGTAATAAAATTTGTGAGTTGAGAATATCGTTTCCATGAGGAATAAGATCTAATTTGTAGTT
>CAIGRO010296467.1:0-18090 GCA_903798355.1 Fraxinus baroniana
TGGGACTTCGACCGAAAAATTAAAGGTTTGGGACCGACGCTGCCATTGCATATAAAGGTTTGGGACTTAGGCCGCAAAAATTAAAGGTTTGGGTGTAATCTGCAACAAACTGAAAGGTTTGGGACCGGGGCTGCAATTTTCCCTAGGAAATATGAAATTTACGTGAAGTCGTGTTGTGTATAAATGGTTTATAATATTAATTATATCACTGTCTGTAACCAAAATTATTAAATGTAACGTGAAAATATTGTGATCCGTTAAGAAATATTAGCATTATAACTTAAAATATAAATGTTTAGATATTACCTTTAAACAACTTTGGCACAGAAGAAAAATTCAACCAAAAATCACCGCATATTGAGAAATATGCAGTGTACTAAAAAGCGTAAATTGCGACGAAGCTGAATGACAAGCTTTGGGCCTAGGCAAAAGCGTAAAAAAGTTTTATTATTTTAATATTTTAAATCAATTTAAAATTTAAGTAATAATTAAAGGAAAAACCCTACAAAAGCGATGAAAGACGTAAAAAAAAGTTAAAAAAAAAAAATCAATTAAAACTTTCCTTGTATAACAATTTTTTTAAAAAAAAATTCTTACTTTTCACCAACGTGAAATTATTGAATGTGACACGTGGAAACATCATGACCTATTATATAATTAAGATTCATTTGATAATGTAATGCATAGATGTGACGTTGCTAAGTTGTGGCTTATAAATAACTTTAATAAGATCCATTGGCGTCGTCAAAATTGAAATTTGCATTATCTTGTAATTTGACGTTGATTCATCTTACGCACGTAACTATCACCTTACCAATACAAGTAATCCTTTTTGTTAGGAAATATGAAATTTACGTGAAGTTGTGATTTAAAAATTACGTAATAATTAAAGGAAAAACCCTACAAAAGCGATGAAAGACGTAAAAAAAGTTAAAAAAAAAAATGTAAAAGCGTGCAATCAATGCCAAGGTGAAAAAAAAAAAAACGAAAAAAGGCAAAACCGAGATGTTTTGCTCCCGCTTCGTGTTTAGACATCTAATTTTAGAAATTAGGCAACAATCTCCCATAGCAATATTAAAAGGGAAAAAAAAAATTATATATAAAAATTTGTTAAAAAAAATCAATAAAAAACAGGGCCCAGCCTAAATAAATATACTGATTGTGCGTGTTATAATAGTGTGATCCAATTAATGCGATTGACGAATGAATTGAGTAGCAAATAGGGCAGAGACGAGTGGGAGGTACAAATTCAATACTGCATTACAAAATCAACGTGTACAGCATGTCAGCCGGAGGACAATACCACATGCCATCTTGCACATTCTTGTGTTGTTTCGTCATGAGTGGGACGGGGATTTTCTGTCATTATCGAATCGAGATGGGGACGGGACATGGTTATGTCTTGATTCTAGTTCAATTCTTATGTTTGTAAATTTAAATTGTGATAAGAACGCACTTAGTAATAGAAGTTACGAAATTCACACCAGATTAATGCAACTACAAGAAATTCAAGAATCAATGTTTAAACTTAATTTAAAAATCAATAACTTAGGAATCAACACTATCGTCGAAAATATGTTGACCTCTTGATTACAAAACTCGAAAATCTCACTTGATTGGTTTGAACGCTATAAGAAATAATCTTAATAAGTTCAGAATTAATTTGATGAAGAACAAATTTGAAAGATTGTGCGAAATTTGAAAGATTCACGACCGAAAATATACTTTGCAGCCGCATAGTGTAATTCTATGTTGTCGCATAAATCATTTGATGTCCTCTTCTACGGGTTCAGTAAAGGGGCATGCGGCTGAACAAGCATGCCCTGACAACTATGCGGTCCCATAGTTGATCTTTCTACCCTCTCCGTCCATTGCTTGAATCAAGTTACTCTACTTTGTTTCACCTCACATGCCCAATATGAAATTTGTCCATTTACTTGCCGTGATCAATGTTTCGTCCACCGTGACTTGAGCAAGTAGTCTCATTACTTCTTTAACCAACTTCGCTCGCGACCTAGACATAGATCCTTCATCAAAGCCGGAGGACAATACCACATGCCATCTTGCACATTCTTGTGTTGTTTCGTCATGAGTGGGACGGGGATTTTCTGTCATTATCGAATCGAGATGGGGACGGGACATGGTTATGTCTTGATTCTAATCCAATTCTTATGTTTGTAAATTTAAATTGTGATGCGAATGCACTTAGTAATAGAAGTTACGAAATTCACACAAGATTAATGCAACTACAAGAAATTCAAGAATCAATGTTTAAACTTAATTTAAAAATCAATAACTTAGGAATCAACACAATCGTCGAAAATATGTTGACCTCTTGATTACAAAACTCGAAAATCTCACTTGATTGGTTTGAACGCTATAAGAAATAATCTTAATAGGTTCAGAATTAATTTGATGAAGAACAAGAAGAAAACAATAACGTCTTACAATAATTGTGTGTTTTGCAATGAAAATAATAGTCTTATTTATATGGAAATCCTAAAACCTTAGTAAAAATGGAATTAAACTTTAAAAATAACAAAAGATATCACAATATAGAGGTCTAACTAAAATAAAAGATTGTGCGAAATTTGAAAGATTCACGACCGAAAATATACTTTGCAGCCACATAGCGTTATTCTATGTTGTCGCATAAATCATTTGATGTCCTCTTCTACGGGTTCAGTAAAGGGGCATGCAGCTGAACAAGCATGCCCTGAACAATTATGCGGTCCCATAGTTGATCTTTCTATCCTCTCCGTCCATTGCTTGAATCAAGTTACTCCACTTTGTTTCACCTCACATGCCCAACATGAAATTTGTCCATTTACTTGCCGTGATCAATGTTTCGTCCACCGTGACTTGAGCAAGTAGTCTCATTACTTCTTTAACCAACTTCGCTCAGCTGGATCTGTATCTAGGAAGTAGTACGATCAATGGATCATTACCCAAACTTGCCCTTATATCATTGATCACATCATCCCCTTCATCTTCGAAAGGATTCGACATCGAATCTGTACCTGTATCAAAGAGAGAAAGATCAGAGACATTAAAGGTAATCGAAACATTATACTCACCTGAAAGATCTAATTTGTAGGCATTGTAACTGATCCTTTCAAGGACTTGGAATGGACCATCTCCCCGTGACTACAACTTTGTTCTGGAAAGCGTTCTTTCATCAAGTGTACCCAAACCCAATCTCCCGATTCAAATGTAACGCACTTTTGTCCCTTATTTGCTTATGAAGCATAATGCTCGTTTTTTTCTCAATTTATAACCTTACATTTTCATGGGGTGATTTCCTCAAGTGAGCATTCTTCTTTCTATTTAAGCTACCCATTTCATTCACATCTAAAATAATTAAATCCAAAAGTGTTAGTAGATTAAAATCATATACAATTTCAAAAGGTGAGTAAGAAGTAGTATAATATGTGAATTCTATAATAGTAAACACTCATCCCAACTCTTCAAATTATTTTTAACTATAGTGTGTAACAATCGTATGGTAGTCCTATTAACTGCCTCATTTTGCCCATCCGTTTGTGGGTGATAAATAGTAGAAAACAATAGTTTGGTTATTAACTTACCCACAAAATCCTCCAAAAGTGACTATGAAATTTAACATCCTATCTGATACAAAGCTTATGGGAATCTCATGTAAGCACACTACTTCCTTAAAGAATCAGTCTACAATATTGGTGGCATCATTAGTTTTATGACATGGAAAAAAATGTGTCATCTTACTAAATCTATCTACCACCATAAATATAGAATCTCTTTATATCTTAGTCCTAGATAAACCCAACAAAAAATTTATAGACACATCAACTCAAGGTTCATTAGGAACATGTAATGGCGTATATAAATCCCGAAGCAAAACCTTATATTTAGCCTTTTTACAAGTGATGCATATACTACAAATTAGCATCAACTTTCATCTTAAACCAATAAAAATGTTCACCTAGCATCTCTAAAGTTTTCTTAACCCCAAAATGACCCATTAGCTACATGCTTCACTTATTAATAATTCTCTCATTGAACATTTAGAAACACAACTTATTTTCTCGAAATAAATATCCATCGTACCTAAATAATCTATCCATAACACACTGATCACATGATTCGTATATATTAGGAAAATCTGAATCATTAGCATACACGTCCTTAACATATTCAAATCCTAACAATTTGACACCTAAAGATGTTAAAAGTACATAGCTCATTGACAAAACATCTGCCACCACATTTTCTTTACCTTTTTTGTATCGAATATCATACGGAAATGTCTCAATGAATTCCATCCACCTTGTATGTCACTTGTTTATCTTACCTTGACCCCTTAAATGCTTCAATAACTCGTGGTCGGTGTAAATCAGGAACTCCTTTGGCCATAGGTAGTGTTGCCATGTCTCCAAAGCTTAAACAAATTCCTTGTCATATGTAGGATAGTTGAGAGATGCTTCATTTAGCTTATCACTAAAGTAAGTTATTTGCCTTCGCTCTATTATATTGTTGATGGCCCTGCAGTTGACACACATCTTTCAAGTTCCATCTTTTTTCGGCACAAGTAGCATTGGCATGGCACATGGACACATACTCTCCCTCATATACCCTTTGCTCATCGATTTTTCCACTTGCCTTTGAAGTTCTTTAGTTTCCTCGGGATTACTCCGATAAGCCGGCTTGTTTGGAATGACAACTCCATGTACGAAATCAGTTTGATATTCAATACCTCGAATGAGTGGTACCCCTCTAGGCATGTCCGTCGGGAACATGTCTTCAAATTATTGCAACAAAGAAGTAGCCAAATTAAGGAGGAGTGTTTTAGATTCCTTAAGATTGAGGAGTGACTCCATATAAACCAACAAGATCATAAGTCGGTTCTCAACTAATGCCCTCTTAGAAATTCACTTTCGACTTTTCTTTCATTTCATAAGACTTTTTTTTTTTTTTTAATCTTTACTCTCTTGTGGCTCTACTTTTTTCTCACATAGCCACCTCATTATTTTCTCTCTTGTTGCGAAAGATCAATCTCACTCCCTTTTTCTCTCAATCTTTTTTTTTTCTTCACTTTTCAATTTAATTTGATTTTCGTACACTTGTTGTGATATCAATGACGTAAGAGTAGTAGATACTGTAGATTTACCATCCTTAGTAAAGCTGTACATATTTTTGTACCTGTCATGAATCACATTCATATCATATTGCCATGACTTCCCCAACAACATATGTTCGACATTCATATGAACTATACCACACATCACTTCATCATGATACTGCCCAATTGAGAAACTCACCAACACTCGCATATTCACCTTAATCTCTACACATTCATTCCACCATTGCAATTTGTAAAGCTTAGGATGTTTTAGCATAGTTAGTTCCAATTTTTCAATAAGTATAGTGCTAGCCACATTAGTACAACTGCCCCACCAATAATCATACTACATATCTTGTTGTTGGCATGACATCTCATATGAAATATGTTCCCACTTTATTTCTCCAAGTCATCTACTTTGATTTGAACACTAAGAGCAAGTTGTGTGGCCAACAGCTTTCCCACTGCATATTCCACTTTCTCACCATCACTAGCATCTTCCAAATCTGGCATGCCATCATATTCACCATCACTCACCACTTCTCTATTGTCGTGAAAGATCATCGCCCTTTTATTTGGACATTGATAAGCAATGTGTCTCGATCCCCAACATCTAAAGCACTTGATATCCTGATTTCGAGGGGGTTGAGAATCTGCCTTGGGTGTAGCTTTGCTAGCAACTTCCTCTATTCCCTTTGATAGCTTAGTTTTACCTTTTGAGACAACTCCATCATCTTTATTGTTATCCCACTTCAGTTTCCAAAAAGAGTTAGAACTCGATTAATATTTAGTTGTCCACTTCCTCTTCAATTGCCTTTCCACATTCATAACTACATGTAGTATGTTTTCCAACTCCACATAATGTCGTCCTCCTCTATGGGTTCAGGTCATGCCCTAAACAACTATGTGGTCACATGGTTGTTCCTTCCAATTTCTCCGTTAATTGCTTGAATCAAGTTGCTCCACTTCGTTTCACCTCTTATGCCCAACATGAAACTTGTCCATTTATTTGTCGTGATCAATATTTCGTCCACCGTGGCTTGAGCAAGTAGTCCTATTGCTTCTTTGACTCGCTTCGCTCGCTACCTAGTCATAGATCATTTTTCAACGATTAATGGATCATTGTCCGAACTTGTCCTCGTATCATAGATAATATCAAATTTTATGTAAAATAATTAACCAAATAAGTATGAGCGAAAAATGAAAATATTTTAGTTATCCCACCTTCCAAAAATTCCTAATGATGGGATGGAGAATTAAAAAATGGGGACATAAATTTGATAATCTGAGCCTTTTCTTTTTGTATATTTTGTGTCAAAGGATATAACTTTTTTCAGATTCTTGGCAGTTGGCATCTGCTCCTTCCTTCACATGTCTCTCAATCACTCCAAATCTATCTAATACTACTTTTTATTTTAATCTTTATTCTTCGTATACACTGAAGAATGAAGAGAGAAAAACTTTTATATAATTGTTGAAGAAGATAAATGTAAATGAATAAATAGTTTTCAACGAGGTACAAATCTCCTCATAGTTCATTTATAAAATTATACACTCTTCAATTTTTATTTTTATTTTAAAAAAATTCAATCTACATGTAAAAAGATGCATTCAAAATAAAACTTAAATGTATAAATGTATCACCTCTAAAATAACTTAACCAAAATGAGATGATTCAACAATAATTTATTCTCAATAAGCACTTTACTTTCGACTTAGTTTTTGATGCGTCTCTTATCCATTACCTAATATACCCCTAAAAGGTGTTGTCACTTGTCAATCATGTGACATTTGAACTAACATTTTAGAATAACGCTATCAGCAACACTAGTGATTAAAACACCAATTTAGACTAACAGACTTGATATATTTAATTAAATGAATCATGTGATATTGTATTTAACTGAATCTACAAGTTAATAACATGCAGTTGCCATGTCGTCCAAATTTGTATTGTACACATTAAGGTAGTGTGAATGTTACAAAAACAATGATATTCATCATCACTGAGGTTACAACCTCAATTTAGGTGACTCTAAATGATAAGTGAAATGAAATGTGAAATTAAGACTTATTTAATTTTACATGTCATTTAATCTCATATTAACGTCATCTAGATTGAAATTGTAATCCCAATAAAGATGAATAGCATTCTCACGTTACAAATGGTAAAATTTGGTGCATACCAAGGTGCACTTCAATTATTATGTTTTGAGGTATAAATTGTTTTTCTTTTTCACTATTTTTTATAATTATTATACTTGTTTGCATCGTGAAAACAATACGAGTAGTTGAGACGAAAGAAGACACAAGGAAAGTCAAAATGGTGTCGGTCACAGACTCGTAAAAGAAGGGTTATTATCATAAATATGACAACAGACCAAGGATAATATAGGAAGTTAACAATTTCTCCGTACACTCAACAAAGCACATGGTACTATTACAGGAATCGAGTGCTAATCTATAATTCCCGCGGCATTTAACGCGGAGTTGGTTTTGGCTTTTGCACCCCTCGCCCCACTATCTCTCCCACTCTCTTTCTCTCTCTCACTCTCTCACACACACATAGTTGAATAGTTGATTATTACTTATGAAGATCAAAATGATAGCATTATTTGTTTGACAAATCACAGTATATATGCATGTTTGTGAAGTTCAATTGGAAGATAAAGCTTGAAATGAAGCAGAACTTGATCAATTGATTCTTCAGAGGTTAAATTAACGTTTGAATTATCTGAGTAGTAGAAGAAGAAGCTGAATCTGAGATGAGAATTTTCTTCAAGAAGAAGAAGCGAAAACCAAATCACGGAATATGAAGTTTTATATTTCGACGACTGGATTAAAGAGAGTGAGTATATCGTGTGGTGCCGCCGGTGGAAGTTTTTGGCAGGTAATGAAGGGCAAGAATTCATCGCACAAGGCGGTTAATCGCCGGATTTGTCATCGAACGGTGGTTATGCCGGCGATCTTGTTGATTGGATTAATTTTACCTTTTCTCTTCGTTCGAATTGCTTTTCTTGTTCTTGAATCCGCCACCGTTTGCTCTTCCTCCATAGGTAATTTTGAGCGAATTTGGCTCAGCTTATATCCAAGTTTTTTTTTTTTTTTGGTAATGCTGTAATTTTGCTTTGTGTGTTGTATATATTTGTATATTTAAACGTATTTACTTGATTCTGCAGAGTGCATAAAATGGAAGTTTTTCGGCGGGGGCAATGCAACTCTAGTAAGTAATTTTATTTACGGAATGCCAAAATTACCCTTTCCAGTTCTTTTGCAAATTAGAGACTCTTCTATTGATCAATAGGGGCATCTTGTATTCTGAGTTTAAAAATATAAATTTTTGTCATAATATACATCAGTGGATTTGCACATTTCTCGGGATGTGATAACCTTCACTAGATGCAAGTTGTATGTTATCAAGCACGATAGTTTTGTTAATTTCAAAGTGTAAAATGAATTGAAATTGACCATTTTATCTGACAGTAAAATTGAACTGAAATTGAAATTTCCCAGTGTTAATTTTGTTAGCATGCCAATATAATTGATGGAATGTAGGTAACCAAATAGAAAGAAAGAAAATGACGGGTTGGAGATAGTGCTTTCAAGTGTCATCCACTTGAGTTGATGACGTTAATAGTTTGTGGGCAGTTATCAATTCTCTTTCTGTCATGCGTCAACACGGTTTTTAGAAATTCTACGTTGTAGATAATGTCTGCTGACACGATTTTACTTGTTTTGTCTAATGGCTGATGCTGATGTTTTTGGATGCTGGAAAAAAAGCTCAGAGAAGAGTTGACAAGGGCCTTGCTGGAAGCATCTAATTCTGTTGATGATGAGAGTGGAATTACAACAGTAGAGGGCTCAAATTCACTGTTGTCTTTCGAGGATCTTGTAAGGGACATGATGTCAAACAGACAGGACATTAAAAACTTCGCATTCAAGACCAAAGCCATCGTAAGTGGATCTGTTCTATGTAGTTCCAAGTAGCAACTATAATTTTCCAACCACTTATTACACGTCTTGTATTGCGATCTAATAGCAGAATATTGTACTTTATTGTTGCCATCATAAAAAATCTCGATCTTCCCAAGCATCTCAACACCAAAAGCTCTTATACCAATTGTTATGGACTAAAATGTTCTAATACCAGTTTGTTGTAAGAAAATAAGAAATTATGGTTACAATATGAAGTAAAGATTACAAGAACACAAGAAAAATGTAGCGTTGGGCAGTTTTCTTCCGACGCCGTGGCGTCGCGACGATGGTGCCATGCGCCCACTCTCGGGGTTCTTTTACTCCAATAACTTGATTTTCTTCGTTCCAAAGTCCTATTCAAGTCTAACACAAATTTCTACTCCCAGTCAATTCGAATTCGCCAAGTAAATTTGAATAAGATTTCACAGTAGCATTCTAAATAGAATTCTTATTAATGTGCACTTTAATTAGAACTCTCAATTATCTTCAACAAAGAATTTTGGTCACATCCAAATTCTAACATATCCTTATTTGCTTTTTAATCTGGATTACTTTCTAGTTGCCTACTTATAATAATTGTTTGACAAGGACTTAATTCTCCTTTGTGACATTTTAAGATTTTAGATAAGTTGGTGTTCCAACATTCTATTTTACCCACCTAGAGTTAGGTTCTTGGGAATATATTAGGCCATTATCATTTTGCTTGTGTAATTACCAATGCTCAAGAAAAAATTAAGAAGTTGAGGCCCTGAAAATGAGATGTAGATTCTGTTGAGAATTAGAGACCCTAATTTTATATCATCAAGAGCAATAATGAAAAGAAGTTTACAAAAGAAAAATCCTATGCCCTATTTTCTCTAATCTCTCTTTTTTATGATGGTTATAAAATCTTGATGATGGCTTGTTTTTTATTAAAAAAATTAGGGTAAAGCTGAAATAATAAATATGAAATTCTGAAACTATCCTTCATGAAACTTTGATCCGGGGGTTCTACCCCCGCACCCCTGAGAGGAGAGTCTTCTTGCTCCCCTTTCAAACCCCACGATGACCTTAATGCGAAGGTCAATCTATATGCAGACTCCACACAACGACAATAATAGGCTCCGCAACTTAACAGATTCTGTATTCTACCAAATAGCTCCACAATTAACGATGTTACGCCTTTTGTAAATATAGTAAGCCAAATGATGGGCTAGCTGATCAAGTGAAATGATATATATATTTGTGTTAGTTAGGCAGCTTCCATTACTCTGAGTTAACAGCTTACATGTTGGGCAGCACACCGATATGGTAGTTTACATATATGAATGGAAGGCCATCCTTGGCAAATTTTGTGGATATATCAAATTTATTATCATGTTGCAATTATGGGAATTAAGCTGATAGTTTTGGAAATGTTTTTTCAATGACTTTCAAAACACAACTTTTTCTTTTTATGGTTATAGGTCTCTACAGTGAAGAATACTGAAGAACCTTTCTTATTCATGTGCTAAATTTGTCGTTGCTTTTTCGATACTATCTTTGACATTAATCATTATTAGATGACATATTTGAAAGCTCTGATACTTAATTTTGCCAATTTTCGGAAGTGTCGATTGCTTGCCTTCACAGCTGTGTGTCTAGAACAAGCTATAAAGTATGCGCTACTATAAAGGTTGATGGCTGAGTGCTACTTTTTCGAAAGTGCCCTCTATCATACTTGAAATTATGTTTGAATCACTTTTAATAACTCTTTATTTTCTCGTAGCTCAGAAAATTAGTTTTTGCTCTATAAAAAGGTTGCTTTAGTAATTATCCTCATCAAACTATAACAGATTATTCCTTTTTTCCTTTCTTTTTGAAATTCAACTGTAATCACAATGGACATTAAATTAAAAGCAAACTTCTTTATTCTCTACTCAGATCTTGAAGATGGAACACATTGTACAAACAGCTAAACGTCGTGAATCAATTTACTGGCATTTAGCTTCCCATGGTGTACCTAAATGCATGCATTGCCTTTCCCTCAAGTTGGCCGAAGAATATGCCATAAATGCCGTAGCTCGTTCTCGCTTACCTCCACCTGAATTTGTCTCTCGCCTTACTGACCCTACCTTTTACCACGTTGTTCTTCTAACTGACAATGTCCTTGCTGCCTCAGTTGTCATATCTTCTACTATAAACACCTCTCCCAATCCTGAAAAATTGGTATTTCATGTGGTCACTGATAAGAAAACATACACTTCGATGCATGCCTGGTTTGCTGTAAACACAATCGATTCTGCTGTTGTTGAAGTCAAGGGATTGCATCAATATGATTGGTCTCATGAAATAAATGTTGGAGTTAAGGAGCTGTTAGAGATTCATCACCAGATTCAGAATAACGTGTACAGAAATTTGAAGGAGGAAGGTTTTGTATATGAGCAAGAGCATGATCACAAATTAGAAGCTCTAAGCCCCAGCTGCATCTCCCTTCTGAATCACCTCCGTATTTATCTCCCTGAGGTAATTTCTCAACTAAGGTTATTCTGGACAAGTCATGAGTGGGATATTCAATTTGACCTTGATTTAATTTAATTTTTTATTTTATTATTATTATTTTTTTGTAAAAAATCTTATTTCCATGGATTTCACAGCTGTTTCCAGATCTGAACAAGGTTGTATTCTTGGATGATGATATTGTAGTACAACGTGACTTATCTTCTTTATGGCACTTGGATCTCAATGAGAAAGTAATTGGTGCAGTTTTTGACTCATGGTGTGGCCATGACTGTTGCCCGGGAAGAAAATACAAGGACTACTTTAATTTCTCGAATCCAATCATATCATCTAAATTGGATTATGATAGTTGCGGTTGGCTTTATGGCATGAATGTTTTTGATCTCCAAATGTGGCGGAAAACTAACATCACTGCAGTATATCATCAGTGGCTTAAACTTGTAAGTGTTCTTTTGTCTAATTTAGCGCATTCTCAAAATGGTTGTTTTATTGAAGTTGATGCTGCCTGGTATTCTTTATATTAATTTGTGCCTGCTGAAACTCTGATATCTCCCTCTTTGCTTGTACCGTGTGAAATTGTGTCTCGAATCATTTCTGTCCCTAGAATTTTTCTTTCTGAACACCTGAGATAGTAATGTCCTTTCTCATTTTTATATTTTTCAGAGCCTCAATTCGGGTTTTGTATTATGGCATCCCGGAGCACTTCCACCTGCCTTGATTGCATTTGAGGGTTATGTACATCGCATTGATTCTTCATGGCAATTGGCAGGGTTGGGGTATCAGTATCCACAAGTGGACAAATATATGTTAGAAGCTGCAGCTGTCATACATTTCAGTGGGCCGGCTAAGCCATGGCTTGAGATTGGGGACCCTGAGGTAAAAGGCTTATGGAATAGACATGTAAATTTCTCAAATGAATACATTACAAAATGTCGTGTCATGGATTGAAGGGACAGATTTATCGTATATTATTTTGGGATAAAGCTGGAGTTGTAGTTCGAGATAGAGGGAAGAAGGTAAAGCCTTCAGTCTCTGCTCGGATTAAATACTCCGTTGTGGAAAAATAGCAAATAGACCTACGGTAGCATGCTATACATTACACAGTCTAGATATCAGACCTTCACCCTCTATTAAAAAGAGGGCTATAACAATTTCTTATTGTAAATTCATATTAAGAATCCTACAAGTATGTTGTCTCATTGATTATTGCTTTAACTTCAATGTTCATGTTTAGCACTTTGCAGCTCATTAATTTACTTTGATTTGTTCATGATATATGTTTTGCTTGTTTCCAATGCCCAATACATCCCGCTCGTTGCTCTTATTTGATCCCTCTGTGCCCCTTTTTCTGTGTGCTCTTTTGAATTCTTCACGAACAGTATATATTTCTTTACTATTGTTACAACCTTATTAAATAGAACTAAACCAACTTATTACTTATATTATCTTGTTGTAAGTACCTCATTTGGCATCTAGGATTGCTTTAGATTTCGTACTATCAATATCTTCTTGTAAATACCTCATGGCATCCAGGATTGCTTTAAATTTCGTACTATCAATAATCATATAATTGTATATTACTCGTTATGTAACTTAAAAGAGAGTTTATTTTATTTTATTTTATTTTATTTAAATCGAAGATATCTCGTTATTGTGGAATATTCTGATTTGTAGCTTGCCTATTCCGAATCAGTTACTGTTATATTTTGCATTTTCTGAATAATTTTTTAATCTGTTTTTGTTCTCTCCTATTGTGGTGCTATTATTGCCTGAAGTCTCTCATCAGTATCCGTGGAAACAAATTATGTACTAGTGATGAAGTGCATGGGTTAGAATTTATAATGAAGTGGAATCACAACGCAAAAAAATGATTTCATGATAATTTTGGGTTTGTCCGTTTTTTACGAATTACTAATCTAATTCGATTGGAAACGGGTCAATGATCACAACTCATCACCTTTGGTCATGATATACGTCGAATTTTGGACAGATTCCATCATTTAGGCTCTCGATTAAGCCTTTTTTTTTTTTATTTTTTCCGTTTATGGTAATTTTTATTTTGGTAATATCTCATTCAATAAAATTCGGATTCGTATTTCATTTGTTGGAGGACAATCCTAAATCTTAGGCGTTTCTATTTAAGTTGTTATCTTGAATTTTTTCATATATGGAAAAATATCGNAAGCATTGTAAACCCTTTGAGGCAGCAGTTTTTTAAATTGAATAAAAATTCTCGTGAGTTTTTCTTATCTTTGTGAGGTTGTTTATCTATCCTATAATCTTTCGCTACGTCAACTAGAAAGCCCTTTTCTCGAAATATTTATTACTTTATTTTGAGTTAAATTACTTATTTATTGCGCTATCTAGTGTAGTGAGGTAGGTAGATCATACAAACAAACAAGAAGAATTCGTGATCACGAATCATTGATTCCGCAAAATATTGATTTGAATGAAAGAAATGAAGAAAACCTACACAAATTTTATAAATTTAATCAAACAAAAACCTATCTCTATGTTTGTTGTGGCTACTAATGCTAGAGATCCAAAGCCTAATTGCCTAACTTAATCATTCTTCAATGAATGGAGAAAAAAATAAAAATTGAACTTAAAAAAAATTTCTTTGGAGATATAAGATATTTCGACATAGCGGTTCCATGAACGCGAAAATCGAATTTCAAGGAATCGAAAAAAAAAAAAATCTATTTTCTGTATTACTATAATAAGTAAAATATTTAAAATATGAAAAAGTCTTCACAAGTTATACTTGACGAGTTGTCAAAGCAATGGTTCGACAAAATTCCAGCCACATACCCATTTTGTCGTGGTTCCTTAACTTTTCCATTAATTTGAATAATTGAAAGGTTAGAATGCACGCATGGAGTGTGAAGTATGATTATTAATTGCAATGCCTTAATATCTTATCAATAATCACAACACCACTTAGAAAGAAAGGTATAAATTCAATCCTATTAAGGTATAAGAAAGAAAACTCAGCTGGTTTGCCTCTTACTTGCCGTCTCATTCTCGTACTTGCTCTTTCTTCTTGTCCAAGGAAATAAAACTTCGTCTTGTCACAAAAGAAATTCTTTACTTCATATTGCATTCAATGAAAACCTCAGAAACTATATATATAAACCCTAAACAATAACTTCAATACTTCTGTAACTTCGAAATACCGGAAACAAAAAAGGAAATATTTTCTTTTTGGCTAAAAAAAGTGTTATATCAAGATGGGTTTGCTTGGAGCCACTGCAAATCTTTTGGATGCTGTCGTCGGGTACTTTCAATCAGTGGATATATATTATAAACCTGTTTTTAAAAATTAAATAAATAAAAAATCCTATTTTTCAGCTTTCTTTTTTTTTTTTTTAATGATTTTGGTTTCTTATTTCTGGTAAAAAGGATTTTACATGAACTCAAAAGTATTATTTTTATGACTAATTATTTGTTATTTTTCTTGTTGGGGTTCGTTCAGACCTGGAGTGACGCTTCTCTTTCCTCTGTAAGTCCAAAATATTTAAATATTTTATCCTAATAAATTCCTTCTAATTTAGGATATTAACATTAGTGGAGAAAATTAAGTTATGTATTTAATGATTGAATGAACAGATATGCATCAATGAGAGCAATTGAGAGTCCTTCAACACTGGATGATCAGCAGTGGTTAACATATTGGATTATATACTCATTGACAACCCTTTTTGAGCTTTCTTGTTGGAAAGTCCTTCAATGGTAATTTCTGAATTCTATGTTTATGTCAATGTTGTGAGAACCAGTCGGGCATCAGAACCAGCCTCGCTCGGCTAGTTCAAATGGTAAAACTGGGAACCTGGTATGGAATTGGGTCAGTTAAATCTGTAAACAGTCTAATAAGACAATTCAACCTTCACGAACTATCTCCAAAATCTTAGGCCATGTTCTTTTTGTCGTTTTCAAACCGTTTTCGATTTTTCAAAACAGTGAAAACACGTTCTCTTTCCTATTTTCATAAAAACGTTTTTGAAAACAAGTTTAAAATTTACTAAGTAACTTAGCCAAAATTTTCAAAACAAGTTTTCAGTTACTATCACCCTCAGCCACCACCATTGTCGCCTTCAAAACACCACCAACATCAACCGCCACAACATCACCACAACTAACACCAACACCACTGTCGCCAGAACCACCACCACTACCACAAAAATCGCCACTACACAACCACCAAATCACCAACCACAGCCACCACCACAAATACTGCCACCACACGGTGCCATCAACACCAACCACCACCACCATCACCAACCACAGCCACCAACACCACAAATATACAATTTTCAACCCTAAGTTCACCCATAAAATCAGCGAGCTGCCGTTGACATTGGATTTGACCCAAGGTTGGGTTAGGTGCGCCAGAGGGAAAGGAAGGTGACCCCATGTGGTCCGCGGCCATGGGTTGAACGAAAGTTGTCGAAATCATAGATTTTTTCGGATTGCGCGAAACGGGATCACGACCTTCATTTCGATTAATTTTTGTTTGAACTAAATTGAGGGCTATTTTTGAGTCGACCAGTGGTGGTCCACAATGAAGACGGTGGCTGGAGGATGGGGTTCCGGCAGGTTACAGAGAGGAGGAAAGAAGAGAGAGAGACGAGTGAGAAAATTCAGGGGAGAAAGTAAATGCATTTTGGGATTTTTTTATTTTTCAAAACAATTTTTAAAAAGGGCAAAAAGAAAACGTTTTCAACAATTTCAAAATGGACACTCAAAACACAAAATCCAAAATGAATTCAAAATTAAAAACACAAAACTGAAACACGAATAGAACAGCCCCTTAAATCTCTTAGGACAGAAAAAAGATAATGTATTTATATTTTCATCTTCAACAAATTCATATTTAAGAATGAAGTTGATTATACAAAATTCCAATAGGTTCCCATTCTGGCCTTACATCAAGCTAGTATTCTGTACGTGGCTGGTGTTACCAGTTTTCAATGGAGCTGCTTACATTTATGAGAATTATGTGAGACAATATGTCAAAGTCGTAAGCCCTGTGAGCCAAAATTATCCTGAAGGTCAGAGAAGAGTACTTCAGACAATGAGCCTGGATGCCAGGAAATCAGTCGAGAAATACATCGAGAAATATGGTCCTGATGCCTTCGATCGAGTTGTCAAAGCGGTAAGAAGCTAGTCGAGGACCACCCCCCACCCCACACACAGACAGACAGAGCTAGACATACATGTATTAATCACATACTGACTCTAATTTGTGCTTGCAGGCTGAGAAAGAGGTAAAGAAACACTGAGAAATTATTTCAAGTCCGCAAAAGTCTCAATATCATGAGCTTTTCATCCCCTTAATTATGAACTGTTGAAGCCTAAAGCAAGACTATAGAGTAGACATGTAATTGTGAATATGGGAAGAGGTTAACTATTTATTGATTCTTTTATCTGGATTATTAGCTAGCAGTGATATTATTTCACGATGGTGTTTTATAAAAGTTGCAGTTCATCAATGGAAATAGTTTCTTATTAAAACTAGCATGACCTCCTCACTGAAATATTGTTTCATTCTTATTGTTAGTTTATCTTTCATATTAATTGATGACAATGTTCTAAGGTCGGTGCGACATCGCTCATAACCAGAAGAAGACAGCACATTGAGTAATGTTCGGTTATATCAAACGTAGAAATAACATGTTGTGAGCATCCATTGTATTAAAGGAAAATTCAATTTGTACCTAATTTTTTACCTAATGTTTTACAGAATTGACAAGAATTGACAAGTGGCGGCAAATTCTATTAAAACTTGATGTTTTGTGATTTGTGAAATTGCCGAGTTAAACAGTTTTTTGTTGTTTTACTATTAGACTTGTAACACGTTTTCCTACGTTTAAAAGTTACTTGAACCTTATGTCAATTAAGTAACTTTCTATTCATAGTTATACAGAGTCTCGTTCTTTATCTTCAAAATTTCTTCAAGATGTTCTATATTTAAAAGTTATGCTATTTATAATGAAGAGCATTGCTAGAGATGCTCTAACCAAACATATACTTAGCTTGTTGTTTTGTACGGTCTAATTTGACATACTATACATTTTTAAAATGCATCTAAATCGTCAAACCTTGAGGAGTATGTAGGTAAATCATTTCAAGGAATAAATAGTATCCAACGAGTTGAAAGTAAGAAAAATGTGTACATATGATTGTTTTCTTCCAGCGTGAACCCACCAATGCCGTGAATCGAAGATCACCATGTCCATTCCATCCCATACTTTACTGGTACTGATGGAATCAAGCTTCAAAACCTTCCCAGTTGGCTCACTAGTGATATCCACCATAAATGCATTCCGAAAGAACGTGAAGGAAGCATTATACATCTGCATTTACGCAAGACGAAGTTTAGTGACAAACTCTTAATGATTTCAAAATTGTCTTCTAGGTATAACGAAATGACTCTACAATTTAATGTCTTTGGTTGTTTAGATTTGTTTTAAGAGTTTATTCGTATATCTCTATCCACTCAAATGCCCGCCTGCACGCACCCAAAAAAAAAAAAAAAA
>CAIGRO010296468.1:0-12668 GCA_903798355.1 Fraxinus baroniana
GTGGATTTGAAATTGTAGTTGGTGGATAGATGGGTTATGTATATAATTAATTTAATTTTATAATTATTATAAATTTAATTTTTCACCTGATTTTTGAAAAAAAATTGTTTTATACCTTATATTTGAATTTGAAAGTTTAAAGGTATGATTTTGTGTAATTTGCTCTTTAAAACTTGATGCCATTTCAATTTAGATCAATTTTAGTTACACTAAAAAATGAGATTTGAAAGGCCTTAAGTTAATTGAAATTGGATCAATGGTCCTTGAAGTTAAGCTTCATTCCAATAATAATATAAATTAAAATATTATAAAACATGTTAAATAGATTATACCATAATCAAATTAAATACGTATTGAATATATGCATATTATACCTATTGAATAAAATGAATTTAATCTAAATACTAAAAATGTAAATCTCCACCAATCAAAGTATTTAGTCAAAAATCACGTCAAAAGATTGAGTTGAAAAACTGAGGCACAAGCAGCAATGAGAGATAACAGAGACAAAAGATAGAAGAGACACGAGGTAGATGATAATTTTGATTATTAGGTTTTAGGTTTTTGGTTTTAAATACTATTTTTTAAAAAATATTTTTTACTTTATTGGATTGAGTTAGGTTTGATTGGGTTGAATAGATAACCCGGAATCCAACTCAACCTGACCTAAATTTTGATTTCCTAACTCGAATTCAACCCAATTGGTTTGGTTGGTTTGGGTTGGGTTGACCGATTTGATTGGTATGGATTGATTTTTCTCCAGCCCTGACTTCAGTTTAACAGAAAAAAATGATTATTTTAAACTCATTATGAGGTCGAATTGTAGTTAAAAAAAAAATTAAAAAACAAAGAGGGAGTGTATATATTAATCCCTCTATCCCATTTATATAGACTTATTTTGTTTTTCACGTTGATTAATAATCTTATTTAGAGTGTGTTTGATTGACATGGAAAATATATCATAGAAAAGAAATCATTTTCCTTGTTTTGAGGAAAACAAAAACATACTTCCCCCAAAGAAAATGTTTTCCTTAAAAACAAGGAAAATTATGCATATTTTTAGAAGTTGGAAAATATTTTCCATGAAAATAATAGCAATCAAACACTTCAATGTAGGAATTTGGGTGGAAAACTAATATTTTCTATAAAAAATAAATGCAATCAAACACACTCTTAATTTTATTGGAAAAACAATTTTTGACAAAAACTTTATTAGTTTACATTCACTTAATTATCAATAACTAGTAGTAAATTATTATTGGAAGTAGTAAAGAAATAATGATATACTAGTAAACAAACAATACAAAACTTTTTTAATAAAGAATTAATACTATATAATTGGAACAAGAAAATAAGGAAAAGTAATCAATACTATATAAATAAAAAGATTGGCCTAAAAAAATATTAAATGCTTGCGAATTCAACACAGCACCGGAGCTCGTCGGGAGTTGGATTCGCCGCTGCTAACAATGCATCCCTTACACAATTTAATCAGTAGTGGTACAACATATAAATGTTATAAAGTGAAAATATATACACTAGAGTGAACATATAATGATCATACAGGATGTGGACTTGTAGAATTCTCATTGACTTCGCAACAAATTAAAATCACAACATCAGGAAAATGCAACATAAGTTTGGGGACATAGTCAACAAACAGATTATGTGCATGGTCAGGGATCAAAGATAATTATTGTTAGTAAAAAAAATAAAAAATAAAAAAAATTGAGAGTTCTCAATCAATTTCATAAATTCAAGCAAAACGCCAATTGCATATAAATTCGGGAAACTAATTTCATAATCATCATATCTCTCATTTATAAATGGAACACTATTTTCATATGAAAAAAGAAATATCATATTCAAAACCAATTCAAATGAGAACCCATCTTTTTTCACTGTAAACAAATCAAGAAATCCCAAAAAAATGGAAAATGAAAGAAAAGCTTACCCTAGTAATTCGAAATATGTTAAAATAGTATCAAGTCATTTTACCCTATGGACTCTTGCGAAAAAAAATGATTTGAGAATTACTTGGTCTCTCCACGTGCACGACTTCAATAATCCGAGATTTTCTGGTCCTCAATTGATCGTTCCTGCTTTGATTTTGAGCTTAGGGTTATGGAAATTTTAGGGATTTTTCTTTTGGTCGGGTGATTTTATGTGGGTTTGGAAAGAATAGAGAATTATGTTTTTGGTAAGGAAGGGAGAGGTGTGTTTGGTAGTCCATGATTTTGATGAGGTGTCGTCCACATTGATATCTCAATTAAATTTTGGATGGAGTTAACTGTCATGCGCGATTTTCGTCATCCACGTGGGCAAAAATTCAAACGGAAAACATCCGGTGAGTGGTGGAATGCAAACACTTAAAGTTGAATGGTAAGGGGGAAGTAAACAAGTCGTGGCATAAGTTCAATGGTTTCTGAAACATTTAACTCTTTCTACTGACAATCCAAGATTAGTCTTTTGGTTCTATGATTATAGCTTCCAAGAATTGGATATTTTATGGGTTTATTACTGTATAGTGATTTTATTTTGGTGGTGATTAATTGGAAACAATAAATGAAGAAGTGATCTAGTTCAAGATGTCCAAATTTATTAGAGTTGGTGGTTCGGTGGCGGGTAGGAGGGAAAGAGATGAATGGTGGTAGTGGTGGTGGAAGATGATTTTTTATATTATTTATAATTTATTTGAGATGCTCTTTTTAGAAATTTTAGGACTATAATTAGTTCTTAATTTTTAATGTAATTTTTATTTTATTTGAATAGATGAGTGTATTTTTTCATTTTTTATTGAGAAAATAAACTGTATGAGATATTTCGCACTAAAGGTTCCAAATAGGAACTTTTTGTACTATTTTCAAAAGATACGGGTTTAAATAGTATGCTCAATATATAGGTGGTTCTGTGTTGTTTAGCTATATCAAGAGCCAAAACTCAAAGCTCAAGTTGGGCTCGAGCAAAACAGATCCGAGTTTTTTTGGGTTCGAGGCGAGCCACCGACTCGATTTTTTTATTAATTTTTTTTTTTTTTTGACTATCCGCTTGCATGCAACCAACTAAAAGTTAAATTTTTTTTTTTTCTCTAAAACACGGACCGATTGAGCCACACGAACCGCCATCCCAAAATGGGGCTCGACTGAGTCAATGAGCTTTTTTGAGGCATTGCTAGGAAAGAGCTTTAGAATAATAATTCTTTTTTTCTTTTGAGAATGTGTTTATGATTAAAAAATAGATTTTCTTAAATCTGTGTAATATATTTTATTTTTAAGAATACTTGAAAATAAATTTAAGAAAAAAAAAAAAAGGAGATTTCTTGTTTTAATGGTTATCAAATCAGAACTATAGAATTCGTCGCTGGATGTGATTTTTACTCGAATATTTTGGACTGAGAAATTGGGAAGAAATATTCGACAGAAACACTCAATTGATTCTATTCTATAATCACTGGCGTGATCAAGTTGTGGAGGAAGATAATCAATAAAGATGATGGTCGATCTGAGCGCGTTTTCGGACGAAAATTTCGATCCGAAGAAATGGATAAACAGTGCGGTGCAGCAGAGGCACCCGCAGGATCCGCTCGATAAGCACTTGGTGGATCTGGAAATGAAGCTCCAGATGGTTTCCGAGGAGATCGCCGCCTCTTTAGAGGAGCAGAGTGCCGCTTCACTTCTACGTGTCCCACGCGCCACTCGTGACGTCGTCCGCCTCCGTGATGACGCTCTTTCACTTCGCTCATCTGTTGCCTCTATCCTCCAATATCTCAAAAAGGTGCCATTTACTACAGCGTTTTGTTATTCGTTTGTTGAATGTTAAGAAAAATACAATATGGCGATAATTAATGAATTGCAAAGATGTCATTGAGCTACTAGCATGTTTGTCACTCTTTTATGCATTTGTTTTACTAAGTAGTAATTTCGGCAATGTATTGAAATTAAAGAGAATGCAATTCTGGCTGTAAGTGATAATTTAATCTATGAATGAATTGCAGAGATATCATTGCCCTATCAGCGTGTCAATATGATTCAAATATGCCAAAAAGCTATGCGCACATCCATAACTATAAAAATGTTAGTATTTTTGATTTCTGTCCCACCAATATCATTCCAGATCCTAATTTTGATTTCTTTCTCAGGCAGACAGGTCCTCTGCAGAGTCAATAGCTACACTTGCCAAAGTTGATACAGTCAAACAGAGAATGGAATCTGCTTACGAGACATTGCAGGTATTACCTATTTTAATAGCAGTTTCTTCAGTTACTCCTGCAAAGGATTATCTAGTTTTAGTGGTGATTGGTTACCAAGGAGTATGGAGGCATGCGAACAGGATGCTGCTGGATTGACTCAGCTGAGCTCAACTGTTGAGGATGTCTTTGCCAGTGGTGATCTTTCCCGAGCTGCTGAAACATTGGCTAATATGAGACACTGCCTGATTGCTGTTGGAGAGGTAATATTCACTCAATTTCGCCTCAACTATTTGTTTAATTTCATTGTTAAAATAGTTTGATTTAAGAACTCCAAATTTTCAGGTTGCTGAATTTGCCAATATAAGAAGGCAGCTTGAAGCCTTCGAAGAAAGGCTAGACTCAATGGTGCAGCCTCGGTTGACAAGATCATTGACCAATCACAAGGTGACTTTCTTGCTATAATTTTTGTTTAATCTTTCTCATAATTGTTTCTTCTTTTTTGTATATGATTACTTGTATGTAGATACACACACGCACACACAATTTTGTGCTCATTTGCATAGCGATTCTTAGTCATTTTATTAATAGTCTCAACTTTTCGAGTCTAGTTCTGTAATGATTCGTAGTTTTTAGTTTATTTAATTGGATTGAGTATTGAGATTAATTGGGTTAAATATAATGTGGATGTGTCCTTTTTAATTGGGATGCATTTATTTTTTAATCAAGTTGAATAAAATTTAAATTATTCTCAAAAATTTTAAAATGGTTTGATGGTTTGAAATTGTTTGCAAAAATTAAAACATAGACCAAACTCATTCTAAGCAGTTTGATTCGATTTTCAATTTAATACAAAAATCATGAACACTTTACGGCTTAGTTGGCCCAATAGGCTTTAAATGGGTCAAAATTCAAAGTCATCCAAAAAGTAATATATATGGGCCGTGAGCAATATTAATTTTTTAAACTATTTTCAATTACTCGCTTTATTTTCGAGTCGAGCTTCTGGACTTTGTTGTTGGTAACAATTTAATCCAACGTTTAGATCATAGCATAATATTACTTGGACATCAAAACCCAACAAAGATGATAATGTAGTAAGTAAACTATTTTCAGACTTTCTTATTTACAAACTCAATTTGGTTCATTTAAAGAAGAAAGCATTTTAATTGTTCTTCCTACGCCAATACTATAGAAGAAAGTAGAAAAGGAAAAAAATTGAAAATTTATGCCACCTCCAATTCTTGTCCAATTCTAAGACCCGGTCATAGCTGTTATCAGGATTTGATTAGGGATGGCAACAGGACGGGTATGGGGCGGATCGTCTATTCCCACCCTCGTCCCTTCGGGTATTTTTGTTACCTTGCCCCATACCAGATTAAAGCGGGACGGGGCGGGATCGAGACGGGGCGAGGCAAGTCTCTTGCCCAATTTATCGACCAATTTATTTTATTTTTTTTAATTTTTTTTTTATTTTTTGCTTTTATTTTTTTTATGTCATTAGTAAATATTATTACTTTTTTACTAGTTTATTAAAAATAGCTTATGTTCTCTTTAAAAATGATGATAAATTTATTATTATTTTTTCGATAAAAAAACTTAAATTTGAAATTAACTTTAAATGGGGCAGGTAGCGGGACGGGGACTATATTTCCCATACTCACTCCATACCCACTTCGGGATAATGACCATGCCCCCTCCCCGCTTTGTTTACCCGGTTAGGAGAGTAATCCCCGCCCCATTCGGGGTGGGGCCCCACGGGTATCAGGTTGAACGGGTTTTTTTGCCATTCCTAGATTTGATTTGCCTGAACATATTTATTTTTTTGCGTTCTTCATTTTCTCATTACTTTGAGGGTGTTTGGTAGAGATTAAAATCGGATTAAAATTGAAAAACTAACCATTATTGTTGACTTTTATCAGACGAGTGGGACTCAACAACAGCCATATTTTCAATTTTAATCTGATTAGTAGCCTTACCAAACAGGCACTTTGTTTCAAAAAGAAAAAAAAAAGTAAATACTTAATCAGCTAATATCAATAAATTAAATTAGTTAAAAATAAAATTAAGTGCAAATGTGTATTAATAGTAATATTCGGTACCTCATTCAATTATTACTTTGAGCTCCATGGTCACGTCTTTTGTGCTCTAGTAGATCAGCTTTTCTCTGATATAACGTGCCACATATTTTACATTTAACAGCACCATTTTCTAACAGAGTTTTGTGCCTTGAAAGATTGTGTGCGTCCATTGCATTTTCACTTTCATATATTTTGCTACAATCATAACAAAAGTTTTCCAAGCGTTTTTCTTTCGCCATCTTCATCAAACAAAAGTAACACAATCATTAACATCACATATGGTCATAATGACACACTAATCAATAGAAGACAAAAAATCTGGAATATGGGCCATTGTTTTAGTTAGTCTCTCACAACTCGAACTACTACAAGATATATATTATGGGATTCAATACATGCCGTGTAATCTCTATAAATTAATAATGTATTATATAAAAAAATCGATCCCAATTTAAACTAATGGAAAAAAGTAATTTAACAGTTAATTCACATATTACCTAAATTAAGAGAATATTCAAAGTAATTTAACAGTTAATTCACATATTACCTAAATTAAGCGAATATTCATCTAAGCTGGTTAGTTAGTAAGGATTTAAAACGTGGATTAGCGCAATCTAGTCCAGCATTGTATTAGTTCCCAGAACAAATACACCATTTAGATTGGAAACCTACGGGTCTTGTTATTACTTCTACAAGGGATTGGGTTTAAATAATCTTGATTATTGAATTCAGTAATATATATCTTGTAGTAGTTCGAGTTGTGAGAGACTCTAGCTAAAACAATGGCCCATATTCTAGATTTTGTCTTCTATTGATTAGTGTCATTATGACCATATGTGATGTTAATGATTATGTTACTTTTGTTTGATAAAGATGGCAAAAGAAAAACGCTTGGAAAACTTTTGTTATGATTGTAGCAGAATATATGAAAGTGAAAATGCAATGGACGCACACAATCTTTCAAGGCACAAAACTCTGTTAGAAAGTAGTGCGGTTAAATGTAAAATATGTGGCACGTTATATCAGAGAAAAACTGATCTACTAGAGCACAAAAGACGTGACCATGGAGTTCAAAGTAATAATTGAATGAGGTACCGAATATTACTATTAATATACATTTGCACTTAATTTTATTTCTAGCTAATTTAATTTATTGATATTAGCTAATCAAGTATTTACTTTTTTTATTTTTGGAACAAAGTAATGAGAAAATGAAGAAGGAAAAAAAATATGCGCAGACAAATCAAATTCTGATAGCAACTATGATCGGGTCTTAGAATTGGAGGTGACATAAATTTCTAATTTTTTTTCCTTTTCTACTTTCTTCTATAATATTGGCGTGGGAAGAACAATAATAACCTTTCTTCTTCAAATGAACCAATTTGAGTTTGTAAATAAGAAAGTCTGAAAATAGTTTGCTTACTAAATTATTATTTTTTTTTGGGTTTTGATGTCCAAGTAATCATGTGCTATGATCTAAACGCTAGATTAAATTGTAATCAACAACCAAGTTCAAAAGCTCGACTTGAAAATAAAGTGAGTCATTGGAAATAATTTTAAAAATTAATATTGTTCACTGCCCATTTATATTACTTTTTGGATAATTTTGAATCTTGACCCATTTAAAGCTTATTGGGCAAACTAAGCCGTAAAGTGTGCATGATTTTTGTATTAAATTGAAAATGCTTTTTCAAAAGTTACACATGACTCCATTAATATTTTACTTTTTAATCGAACCAAACTGCTTAGAATGAGTTTGGTCTATATTTTAATTTTTGCAAACCATTTTAAAAAATTTGAGAATAATTTAAATTTTATTCAACTTAATTAAAAATTAAATACATCCCAATTAAAAAGGACACATCCACATTAGATTTAACCCAATTAATCTCAATACTCAACCCAATTAAATAGACTAAAAACTACAAACCCTTACAAAACTAGAACCATTATAGAACTAGACTCGAAAAGTTGAGGTTGCTAATAAAATCGCTATGTAAATTAGCACAAAATTTTGTGTGTGTGTGTGTGTGTCTGTATACAAGTAATCATATACAAAAAAAAAAAGGAAACAATTATGAGAAAAGATTAAACAAAAATTACAGTAAGAAAGCCACCTTGCGGTTGGTCAATGCATCTGTCAAACGAGGCTGCACCATTGAGTCCAGTTTTTCTAAAACTTCAAGCTGCCTTCTTATATTGGCAAATTCAGCAACCTGAAAATTTGGAGTTTATAAATCAAACTATTTTGACAATCCCTTAACAATGAAATTAAACGAATAGTTGAGATGAAATTGAGTGAATATTACCTCTCCAACAGCAGTCAGGCAGTTGTATGAGATTAAATTCAACAAGGGGTTTATGGAAAAATCCTACCAAAAAGGAAACCAACAAGCTATAATTTTAAGCATTACATCATCTTAGAGTCCTCGTACCCCATTAGCAATCAAAGCTAATTGCTTAAAACAATCATCTTTAGGATACATTATCCTTTATAGTAGCTTCAGTACGATAACAAAATTCTATCTACTGTCTTAGTATTTTTGTCCAAGGCCTTTTAATTCGAAAGCGCTCCTTCAAAGTTCAAAGTTCTAACTTACAATATATATCCCTCCTAATCTCATCAATTAAAACTACACCAATCTTTCTATCATATACATATCTCTGATGATATTGATATATGAAATAGAAATTACTGGTCTCTAGCACCCACCAGAGCACTTCCCTATCACAGGGTTTTTCTAAATCATGTGCAAATCATGTTTCTTTCCTGTCTAGTTTTCCATCAATATCCAAAGTGGATAAATGGCTTCCACTGTAAATGCACAAAACCAAACAGGTTCTGAGCACTTTAAATAAATTATTACACCTTATAAATCCAAATCCCAAGCTCTTATTAATCTTACAAGAACACATTTCAATCAATGAATCACTAAGTTGATTTATAGAATGAGAAGTTAGAAAAGATTCTACATGATTTTGTAACAAGCATAGCTATTGGGGGGACATCGTTAACCTAATCACCGGACAAGGTCTCCACTAACTGAATTCATGGTTGGCTTACATTAAGCAAAATAAATTCACAAAACCAACATTTCAATACTTTTTTGAGTGTGTGTGAGATAAGATAGATACAACTTAGTCATATCGTATCAAATTTTAGTGATTCTTCATAGTTGGCACCTCTAAAATTATATAATATTGACTTTTCCAGATAATGGAACATTCAGATCACAGTATGTTGCAAAAGGGATACAGGATAAAAGAAATCAAATTTATGGTTTTCTATTGAATAAGTTTTGTTAAATAAGATTTAATTAGTGATGTCTCCAAAAATAACCAAAAATCAGTTAAAGCTATTACATAACCAACTATACCACTAGTACTGTAATAAAAATCAAGCTCCTTCAATCTTGTTCTCTTCATGGTCTTGATTACTCAAAACAATTCTTTTCCAGAAATAATGCTCCCTCCAGATTTTATCCATTTTTTCGATTGGGATATTCTTAGTTTCTAGTAGAAAAAGATAAACAAATCCGGTCATTATTATCACCCATCCTCCACAGAAGAAGAAAATTCCATACTTTAAATGGCAGAGCATCGTTAGGAAAACTTGAGCAATGAGGATAGTGGAGAGAAAATTAGTAGCAACATTGATGCTCTGCGCAGCTGACTGTATTTCCAATGGGAAAATTTCACCCGTTACGACCCATCCCAATGGACCCCATGACAAACTTAAGCCAGCAACATGTTTGCTAATCAAAATCAGAATCAAAATGCCATATCCTTCGCTTAGTCCACCTTCATCTGGAAATGAAGCTCTTCTACCATATTTGTTAACCAACAGCAATGATAAGAACACTGTAGTTGTACCAACTAGTCCAATTACTACTGCAGACATGAGTGATGCACTTTCACCCAAACCAATTGTTCGGAAGAGTACTGGTGCATAGAAGGTGATCACATTAATACCTGTCACTTGCATGAAGAATGGTATTGCTATGGACATTACGAGTTGAGGCCTATACTTTCTTTGTGTGATGTTTTTGAATGGGTGTTTTATGGCTTTTGATTTATTACTTGCTTCTATCATATCATCGAGTTTTGCTTGGACATCATCGGTGCCTCGTACTTGTTGCAGAATCCACTTGGCTTTTTCATGACCATTGCCACGATGAATGAAGCTGTTGGGCGTCTCGGGAAGGAATAATGACCCTACAGTTAGAACTAAAGCTGGTGCCCCAGCCATCGCCAGGTAAATTCGCCATCCCCAGCCTCCTTTGATCTTTGCAGTTCCGTAGTTTAAGAGGTTGGCCGAGATAAAAACCAATGCAAACACAGAGTTGGAAACTCATGTTAAAAGCTCCTCTATATCATGCTGGTGCTATTTCTGAAAGGTACAAGAGGACTGATGTTCGTGAAATTTCGTAAGTGTACAGATCGTGACAAGTAATAAAGTGGATTTTTTAAAGTTCGAATATCGTCCCACGGAGACTATTATCTGCTATAAAGTTTTAAATTAATCTAGTTACAATTTAGATTAAAATGTTAACTAATAATCAAATCAAATTTTGTTTGCTAAGCAAACTTCTAAGAAATAAAATAACGAACTATTTAATAAAATAATGAACTCAAATTAAATTGCATATAAGATTATGTGATGAGTTAGTTAGGATTTTTGATTTCACTTAGGTTATTTATCATATATTTAATTCCAATTTATTCAGCTATTTTTCATATATGCCAACGATCGAATTAACCAATATCTCTCAAACAACACTAATTCTATTTATATGCTCAAACTTATTATATCTCTATCTATGTAAATCTACACACATAAATGCATTATCTATAGGAATTCAATATGATCGCATAGATTATAATTACCTCTCAATCTCTTATAATATCTATATCAATATATCACCTCTCGATCTCAATAGTATTCCCTAAATTAATTGTTGCGCATACAATTAAAGCATTAAACACACAATAATTAATTGACAAGTATTAAAAGACATGAAAATTTTGAAATTATACAGATAATAAAAATCTAAGTTTCATCATCAGTCCTAACATAAAAATATTCAGTCATTCATAATGTTGAATTTAAAGATGTGAAAGTCGAAAGAAATCACCAAGAATTGACGGAACGTGAATAAAATCCAAATTATGTGTTGTCGGCTAATTTCCTTCAATTTATGTGCCGCCACTATACGTGTTGTATATATAATATATAATTTGGAAACCACCGACAGCCCCAAGTGGCGCCCCTGTTGGCTATGGGTCATTGACCCTGGGCCCTTAGCATTGTTCATATAATTTGCTTGTTGTCTTTCCCAGCCTCAACAACTATTCTGTTTGTTTGTGTAAATATTTACTTTGCCTTCTTTGTCTTTCTGTAGCAGCCGCCTTTTTGTACGTGAATGCATCTGTCGGCTCGTTCGTGTGTATATGTGTGTATGTGTGTGTGGGGCAAAATCAGCAACCACAATCCGAAAGCTGCCTCAATTTTTCTCCAGGTTGGTCTGCCGTTTATTTTTTTGTCTTTTTATGGCTCCGGCTTCCCTCCTGCACGAATGTAGGTATATATACCCTAATTTATCTTCAATTCTTCTCTTTCAATCCAATCAAATAAAAATCCAATACCAATTGAATTTGAGTCCTAGTGCAATTCAATTTGAAGCCCATTAATGCTATATTTTTCTTTTAGTACTCAATCTTTCAAAATAATAAAATTCAGTCATTGTACTTTAAATTTTGTCATTCTTCTATTATTTTGCTTCTTATCTCCAATTCTTCATCAATCGTAAAATTTTACCAGCAAATTANAATGCTATATTTTTCTTTTAGTCTTCAATCTTTCAAAATAATAAAATGCAGTCCTTGTACTTTGAATGTTGTCATTCTTTCATTATTTTGCATCTTTTTTCCAATTATTCATCAAACATAAAATTTTACCTACAAAATACAATTTAACATAAATTAAGTAGAATTTAATTGAAACGACAACAAAATACCATAATTTAGAGCCTCGAATAAGTATAAAAATTATGCTTATCAACTGACTGCAAGCATCAGAATAACTGCAATATGTTAGCTGTGATCAAACTGGAAAAATTCAGATTTTGCTCATATTTCTTATTATTTACTTATTTTTCTGTTAGCATCCAGCGTGTAGGTAAATACCCCTTTGTAACTTCTAATAACTTATTCCATTTTCTTGTGCAGGATAGAAAATCATGGAACCAATTCCAAGCAGAACACGACCAAATATTAACATGTATACATTACTAGCAGCACCGCCAAGGGCAGCACCGGTGAGAAATGCAGCACCACCTATGAGGATTGACGGCTTGCGCCCAAAGACCTTAGTTATTGTCGAAGCAAAGAAACAAGCAACA
>CAIGRO010296508.1:0-16974 GCA_903798355.1 Fraxinus baroniana
TTAGGGTTTTAATTTTTTTTTTTTACCTGATTTATGATTAAATAACTTTGACACCTGAAATTTGCACAATAAACTTCAAATGTAGGGGGCAGTGTAATTTCCTCATTAGAAAAAGTATAGGGTTGTTTGAGCCCATCTTTTTTTGTGAAAAAATAGATTTTATAATAATTATTTTTTTAAAAAAAATATGTGATTAAATAGTATATTTCTGCCTGTTTGACATGGGATATTTTGATTATTCACTTCAACCTTGCTACATTGTTAGACAAATTTGTCACATTCCTTTACAGAATGTCATTTGGTTATTTTTTATTTTTAAATGCAATATTTACACACCTTCATTTATCATCCAAATGTCAAATTCATTTAATTGCCAATATTTTTCATGAAAAATATATATTTTTTTCATATAATTTTCTACTTTTGTACTGTTTGATTGTCAATTTTTTACACGAAAAATATTTTCCTACTTTTGATCACGTAACCATATTTTTCCTTGAAAACAAGAAAAACATTTTCTTTATACAGATGTGAGTTTTATTTTCCATATAACTCTCTCTCTCTCTCTCACATCTAACCTATCAATAAAAAAATAACAAGTATAATATCTTTTAAGTTGAAAACTAAATCAATCAAACACATTTAATTAATAATTTACACACAAATAATTTATAGACCATTGATAATTGTCTATAATTTATTTTTTTTCCATACAAATTTTATACTCGCAACCAAACACAATTTCATTTCATGCATTGTAAAGAGAATGGTTAAAGTAGTTTGATGATGGAAAGGGAAGGTTTAGCTAACTCGCCTAAATAAAACTAAATTACAGAAAATAAAATGTGAAATCCGCGAGGAAAAAGCAGACGAGTACGAAATCGGGTGCTCCACCTGCAAGAGCCGTTTAGCTATCCTTCTTACGAAGAAAATAAATAAATAAATAGGTGTACATATCGTATAAATATTTTTAAGCAACTTTTATTTCAGAGCTTGTTTGAAATAATTTTTTCCAGTGTACTAAAAAGGACGCCTAGGCGCGAAGTGTGACGAAAACTCTTCACCTTGAGCCTAAGCGAAAAAAAATTAAGCGGTCAAAGTTGTTAACCGCTTAATGCTCGCCTAAACGTTCCTAGGCGTGTCTAGACGCACCTAGTCTAAGCGGAAACTAAGAGGTCAACGTTGTCGTTAACCGATTAATGCTCGTCTAGGCGTTCTTAGGCGCGCCTAGAGGCCCAAATTTTAATGAGGTCCAATTTTTTCTTTTTCTTTTTTAAATAAAACCCACAATTCAAACTCAATAGCCCACTATCCCTTCAAATTTCAAAAACTTCGAATTCCAGAGAACTAGGAAGACGGAAAAAAATATAATACTTTAAAATGAATTGGAATCCGATAATGAGTTAGATTAGATAAGATTTAAGATACAAGTTAACTACGTTATGTAATTGTGATTTTGAAACTTATCTTTATGTAGGAATTATTAAGTGAATACAATATTTTATAATTTTAGATGTTTGATATGTATTATTTATTGAATTTTTTTTACAATGATTAAATTTTTTTTTTTTAAAAAGGGTTTTTTACGCCTAGGCTTGTAAAGCTTGAAGCTTGGCCCTCATGCCTAGCCACGCTTTACGCTTCAAGCTTTACGCTTTTTAAAGCACTGATTTTTTAAAGTACAAAATGATTTTATGGGGAATGTGTGATTAAAAAGCAAAAAAAATATTATGAATTTCGGACAAGTGCTCAATCTTATTGGAAAATGTGAACTAAATATTAATTTCACCCGTAACTACCGAACTTTTCATTTAGTGTCAACATTCCACCAAACTTTTATAACGTAAATAGCACTGGTCCCTAACCTTGAATATTTTGATGATATGGGGTCCCAAAACTTTGACTTGTAGCGCTTGGTGTGCCGCTTTTTAAAATTGCTACGCCCCATATTCGTTTATAAAGGAAAACATCAATTTGACTGTTAGATGGCCAAATTTTGATTAGAATGACGTATACCCTTAGTTTGATTTAAAACAAAGAAAAGAGAAAAGAGAAGAAATGTAAAAAGACATGAATTTTTAATGAAACATAAAAAATTTCTAATGAAAGAACTTTGTAGTTTTATCTATTTCTATCATTAAAAAATTGAATTTGTGTTTGAATTAATGACGGTGACACGGCGGTGGCAACGACTACTTTGAGCATGTTTGGTGGGTGGGGGCAAGTGCATTTGGTTTGGGAAATGAGTAGAGGGTGTGGATTGGACTAAGGTTTTTTTTTTCCTCTAATTCTATTCCTTTGTTTTAATTCAAATTATTTCTATTCTTTTCTTTTAACAAACTAGGGTACAATGATGATTTTACTCAAAATTTGTCATTTTAATGGCCATAGTGACATTCTCCATTATAAAAGGATATCGGATACACACATTTGAAAGAATTCGGACTTCGAGTGTAGAAATCAAAGGTTTGGGGACCCATTGTCAAAAGGTCAAAGGTTAGTGCCCCTAGTGCTATTTGCCCGAACTTTGTAAGAAACAAATTAAAGTACGGTTGCATGGTAACACAGGGTTGAAAGTTTAGTAGCCATGTTGAAACAAATTAAAGTTTTATGGCCATCAGTGAAATTGACCAGTGAAAAAAAAGTTCAGCATCGGTTAAACTTAACGATGGTCTTGAATTTCCAGAAGAATTGAGTAACTGATCATCTTTGTAAATTAGAATATTTTGTGATGAAATCTTATGTTCTCAATAATTGACATTAGAGTCATTTTGAAAATTAGTCATATAAATGCGTAAGTTGAATCTTCCAATGTGTGTGAAAGATCAATTAGTTGAAATGGTCGATAAATATACGATTGGCTCCTAAGGAAATTGTAACGATGAGATGGTTTCCTTACAAAGTGTAAGCATAAGCGTAAGCGTTGGTGGAGATTGTGATCTTTCACGGCTTAAAGAAGACTTCACTTGATGAAGACAAAACGATGTGGTACTACGTTTGAGGGCAATATTGAATAAAAAGTTGCACAATAACATCCAATATCAACTAGACATGAGAATGGTATTCAATTATAAGAGAATTAACAACTAATAAGTTAATCTTTTAAGCAGAAAGCATGTTACACCATAATCCATAAGGAAGCCACATGGGCGGACAAACGCCATGTGAGCAAGTATCAGCATGCCACGTGTTCCCCTATGGTCTTTGTCTACCTAGGAAGAACCAAACCACGAGCATTGCCCTATGAAGTACTACATCATCCCTTACTGTCTTCGCAGTAACAGGTAGTGGTGTCAAGTCTTGCATTGAACCCCTCCCGACCAAGATGGTGGGGAATGCGGAATGCCCTAATGGGCCAAATGATCTAGAACCTCCGGGGTGAGGTTCGATGCCTTGACAGTATGAGAGGGTCCATGGAACATGGAGATAATGAATATATGGGAATAAACCTTGTAAGGAAACTGCCACATCAATCTTATTATTTTGCCTTTATCAAATTCTAAAAATAAGAAGAGTATCTCAAGTAAATCCATTCTTACAAGGAACAGAATTCCATTAAGGAGAGTTTACCATGATTCATCTAGGATTCTACAGGCCAATGACAACATGCCACGCGAAGTTAGGGTTACAACGTCTTAGCCTAATTCCACAAGAACTCTTTCCCTATAAATAAGCATGGATATGTAACGAAAATGTATGCATTCGTAAACTCTATCCAAATATCTACATATTTGTCTCTTCCAAACTCAATTTTTTATACCAAACATTTTTCTTGAAAAGACGATCTTCGAGCATAACTATTACTGTCTAAGTATGCATAAAACATGCTTGTGGGCAGAGATGTGACATGAGATCTATTGATAACAAGGACACACAAACTTTTTAGGTCTACATGCCAACACTTTTTTTTCTCTTCATCTATGTTTTATAGTTTGATATGATTAAGTTGAGCTAAGTTAAATATGTTGTAATGGTCAACCCAAATGGAGTGGAATTGAGCCGAACCAGTCGGTTCTATTTGATTCCGATTCGATAGTATGCACAAAGAGGTATAAATGTTTGAGTGAGCATATTTGGCATGAGAAGTAAGCTTTTTCTTTCAACCAAGTTTTTGCATTATTAAATTTCACTTATAAGTAAATTAAACTCACTTATTTTGTTTCTTTATCTCTTAAGAAAAAAAAAATATCAATTATAGAAAATCATAATTTTATTTAAATGGTGAAAGTGATGTATATGTATTTGACATGATTAAAAAAAAATTCAAATAAAAGTTAAGAATCTGATATTAAGATTCAGTGGCCTGCATTTGGTGTCACAATATCCGACAAATTTGATTCCTTGGGTCAGCAGTCGACCACCCACTTTAATAGAAATGTTAGGCCTGTTTGATGGGAAGATTTTTGAATGGAAGTTGGAAATTATTTTTTTATTTTTTTGCCTTTTAGGCCGTTTGATTTTTCAACTTTACCTCACGTGACCCCATTTTCCACATTTTTCTTGAATTGGTTTTCCCGTGCTTTTGGTGGTTTTTGGTTTTCTAGGCAAAAAAAAAAAAAAAAAAAACAAATTATATTCCCAATTGTAACAAATTATATCCCTTTAATGGACAATTTTCATGAAAAAAAGCCAAACCAACATCAAAAAATCCAAACTTTCAATATTTCCAGTTGGAAAGTTATACCAATCAAATATAATTAATTGACAATTCTCAGTAAAACAAGTTTTAAATAATTCAATTTTTTGAAATTCATTTTCTTTCCACCCAAATATTATTCTTGCAATCAAACGGACCTTCAATATAACACGTGGCTGCATAAGATTGGTATAATTGAATATGAAATACATAAATATTTATTTCTTTAGTTAATAATAATTGAAATTTTTCAATGCACCAATTATGTCAAATAAGTTATGAAGTTAGGATAGAAATGTTAAAATAAGTGTAGCGGTCCGAAACGGCTTGCCTTCCTCCAGACCGGGTTAGATCTAGATCGCATGTAGATTGGCAAGATTGGTGTCGTTAGTACCAGTAGTTCTTCAAAAAAAAAAAAATCTTGACAATTTAATATTTACTATTAATTGTTGAAATAAAAGCCAAATTATTTTTTATAAATTAAGCTCATGTGGGTGATAAATCTATAATTTTTCAATTATAATCTGCCTTTTTGAACCTTACAATCATAGCAAAGAATGGTTAACACTCTTCACCTCCTCTGAAAGTTGAGGAATTTAATGCCAAATGCAAAAACAAACACAAATAAAACCACAAAAACTAAGTGCATTACTGCAACAACTGGTAGAAAATCATGTTCATAGCCCAATGTTGCTTTCAGATATGCCTTTACTGTTGTAGTACCGGCTCCAGGTACATCAAGCGGTGTAGATTTATCACCAACTTGAGATGTCACAAGCCCGTAAATTGTCCAGGCGACGGGTGAACCCCAGTAGTACCACCTCCACCATATCGGGATTTGCTGCAGTAATGGCAACACGCGTATCAGCAGGTTTGTAATTTAAACGTTATAAGTTTGTTTAGTTCATGTCCCATGTGAACTAAGTGTTCAGTATTATCTAGTCCATCTTAACTACTAAATATGGCATTGTTGTTTACATGCTTGTGTCTCGATTATGTTTAGTTTATGGTTTCTAATATGAAATCGTGCAAGTTGACTTACTGTCCTAGGAATGAGGAAACCGGAGAACAAGTTCCAAAAGCTGAGGAAGAAAGATGCTGTAATGGCACCAATTTGGAGACCTGGGGTAAGCGCGATGAACATCATCCCGTACAGAGTGAAGTAGATGAAACACGTGCAGATGAAATAGTAGAACCAGAGGAATTTCACAGCGTTCATCTCAAATCCAATCATAGTGAAGAGCAGAACGGTGTAGATAAAAGTTTGCACTACTACGTAAATTATCTCGACTGCCACCTGCAGATGAAATTGGATTTATAAATAATCATGTGGTGTTAGGCTTGAATGCGGATAGTGTGAACGAAGGATTTCATAGTGTAAATTTGTTTTGAAACCTGAGCAAATGCATAAGGCAATGGTGAATACATTCCTGCTGCTCTTTCGCGATAGAACACCGTTCTCTCTATAGAAACTACACTCTGCACAGAAGTACCATTTGTGGCTCCTAAGAAGAGAACAGCAGAGTATATCGCTCCCAAAAGGTTCTGAAGATCTTGTTGTTTTTGGCTGTACATTAATGGAAATTCCAAGTAAAAGTCTTACAAATACGAATATGATACTCAAGAATGAACAATAAAAGGAAAACCATACTATGATAAGGAAATCATGGACTTACATCTTCGGTCCCTTGTTCCAAAATATGACACCAAATATAATTCCAATGACAATTGTAGTGAAAATACGAATAGCGTTATACTGTGGATTCCTCCAATAACCCCAATACTGCTTCCAGAAACAAGCTTTGCACTGAGTAAGAAAGGGTTGAGAGTACTTTGTTGGGAAATAGAGGTCTTTGGAACCTGGTGGTGGGGAACTCAGTTCTTTCACAAGTTCTTGATTACTCCTGAAAAATGTTTTGAGGATTCCGATTATTTAAAAATGCGATAAAATTACTGATAAAATAGAAATTCAAGTTTCATGTTTTACTCACCTATAAAGGGATGAATTGGCGTAAATATCTGCAAAATCAACTCCAAGCTGACCTTCAACTACTGGTGCGCTGATTTCCAGCATCCAGGTAGCTGGATTATACCCTTCTTTAATCTTAGGAACCCCGGGAATAGCCTTCAACGTGATAACAATAATTAAACTAGTAATTATATATGCTTGCAAGTCAGTAAAACATGTAAGAACTTACGAAACTCAAATATATAATGAGTGAAAACGATCTACTTTTGCTTCGTATGTATATACTCACTTCAAAGTATTCTACGAGCTTGTGAGACTGCCGACCAAGTGTTCCAGTATAAATCACTCGCCCTCCTCTCTTCATCAAAAGTAACTGTTGGAAGCTCAATAATAGGCCATAGGTCGGGGATCAGAAATGAAAGATTCAACAATATAAACTTAGAATTAGTTATATGAATGTTTTTTACTGTGGAATTCGACTAAGAGAATTTAAGATATTGAAAGTTAAAAAGAGTGTTAATATTACTAAAACATAAGTATCAAGCACACATAAGGACTTGGAACCTTACTTCATCAAAAGCTTCGAAAATATCTATGCTTGGTTGGTGAATTGTGCAGACGACAGTTCTGCCTGTATCCACTGTATTTCTCACTGTACGCATAACTATGGCAGCAGCTCTGGCATCAAGACCAGATGTTGGTTCATCCAGGAAGATGATGGACGGGTTTGCAACCAACTCGACAGCAATTGTTAGCCTCTTCCTCTGTTCAGTCGAGAGTCCATCAACTCCAGGAAGTCCTACTAAGGAATTTCTTATCGGGTTTAGCTCAACCAATTCCATTACTTCTTCTACAAACATCTACAGCCAGGATAATATACAAAAAAGAAATTAGGAATGAACAAGAATACACATTTATAATGGTTTACCCTCAAACGTGAGAGCTATATCCATTCGCCACTAGAGGTTTTTCACTATAATCAAGGAGAAGTTAACGGAGATCCTACACTTCTCTTTTTTTGTATTCCACACAACACAAATATGTCCCCCTCATGAATTTTCTCTCTGAGCTAACACATAGAGATAAATGTCCAACATCTCTATATTAAAAAGAAACAAAAAAAAAATTGCCTCAAAGTTGAGTTGCAGTAGAGGGATGAGCAAACACTATAATTAGGCTCCACAAGTGCAACAAATAATAGTAGAAGATCCTTCAAATCAAATGGTATCACTCAGAAAATTTCCAAAGTAAATAAATGACATACCTTGCGAGAGTTCTTTTTCACATCTGAAGGAAGACGCAGCCATGCAGAGTACAACACGGATTCATAAACTGTAACATGAGGTGAATGGATATCGTTCTGTTCGCAGTATCCACTAATCCTTGCAAATGTTTCCTGATTCTTTGGGTAACCCGAAATGCTTATAGTTCCTTCAATGTAACCTTCAGTCTTTCGTCCTGCTAAGACATCCATTAAGGTTGTCTTTCCAGCACCACTAACACCAACAAGCGCAGTTAATACCCCAGGTCTGAAACTTCCACTGACATCTCGTAATAGGTGGAGCCTATCACCTTCAATCCCTTGAGCTTTCATTTCCTGGTAAAAGTGCACAGATGTCAAGTTGATGAAACTTCACATTTTTCAGAAAATTCTTAGTAAAATGTAAAATTAACATTTTATTTCTAGCACTTCAAAAGTCTTCGTCAAAGCATGAGCAATGAAAGAAATACAAAGAGTCGCGAGTGAAGTTGTAAAGCAAGCTACTTACACCAGGCATATCGACAAAGTAGTTTATATGATCGAAAGCAAGTGAAAGAGGCTGGAAGGGCAAGACCATTCCTTTTTTAGTTGCATGATCAGCAGAGTCAGCAGTCGAGTTTGAACTGGTTGAAGCATGTTTCACTTCCTTATCAACACCTGTGGTTAAGTAATTAGGAAAACAACTTTACACGAATAATAAATCCTAGCTCAGTTTTCAGTTACAATAATGCAGTAGAAATTCTAATTTGTCAATTATATTAAAGGAATAAGAACACACGAGTGTATGTTTAGCATACAATATTGAACTCAACAGTAAAATAAACAAGAATTTAGCTTTCTTTTTCTTATTAGTACGGAGTACCCCTCTAGTGCACGAAACATGCTAAAGAAGGTTTTACTTTCAAAACTGGTCCCATGTACAAGCAAGACAAATAAATGAAAGCTCTATTACCAATTGTTCATAGATATGAACAAAAATAGAAAATCAAAGCAAAATAAATGACTTGCTAAAGATTAAATGGACCATTACCTTCAGTTGCTCCTGTCATATTTTTTCCTCGCGACTTCTTCTTTTTCTTCCTTTCGCTCTCATTTTCATCCAATACGATAGTGTTTGAATCACTTAAAGCTGAAAATTCATATCAGGAGAAGTTGTCAACTTCAGGTCCATAATGAAGTACGTGAATTGGAACTGACACGGGATGTTACTTACGATTTAAGAAAGTCAAAGCTGCAATAAATAGAATGTTAAAGAGAATTGAAAAGCCAAAGAGTGCTCCAAGGCAAACCCAAAACATATAATCTTCTGTGTAGAAGCTCCTCGACTGGAGGAGTACTTTTCCGACTGTAGGTGCACTGAATCGGGGGTCTATATTTGGCTGCATACAACAAAAAAAGAAGAAGAAAGAAATAAGCTTAAATTTCAATGAGGTACTTCATCTAATGGAGCAGAATTTCACATGATGGGAGCAAAAAAAAGTAAAATGTAAAGGTGGGGTTCAAAGACAGATGAGTAAACTTACTGTACTCCATCTTTCGTCAAGAAATTCATTCATGACTATTGCATTCTGGCCATAACTCATAGGAGAAGCATAATAGGCCCATTTCAACCATGGCTTGAGGTCATCTGTCGTTAACAAAGAAAATGAATGACTTGATGATCTAAGGACTAATGAGTCCATTTCGTGCTTATAAATAATAGTAATTATTGTAACTAAGGTAAAATATGAATTTCTTGGTTTATTATGACAATTGACAAAGGTCTAAGGGATAAAAAACGGATAAGAAGTTTAAAGGCTCTGAAGGTTGAGAAACATATCTATAAGCTTACCTTTGGCTACTATGAAACCACCAAGCACAAACACTACTAGCAAAGTGAAGGTCCCCAATGTGCCTGCGACAACCTGAGTTCTTCCAACTGCAGCAATGAATCGGAATAGACCAAGGGCCATTTGATGTATACTGAAGAATGTCAAGAATTGCCGAAAGAACCTAGAGCATGTGGACAAGAATTGTCAGTGAAGGACTTCTTATTTAATAAACGATAAATTCCAGTAGAAAACAGAACCATGTGATTATTTTTACCTTCCAGCAGCTGGAGCGAATCCAATTGTGTAATATGTAATAATGATCCAAAGTGCAGATTCCACGAAAGATAGGGGGATCCTAAGGATCCAAATTGGCAATCCAAAAGCCCATGCTGGGTAGAACAAGAAATCTCTTTGTTTATAGAAGACAGGAAGCCTAAAGACTGTCATTGAAAGTTCAGCCATCCCATTAAACATCACATTAATAAGACTGAAGAAAAGGGCTCCAAAGAATTTCCCTCCATCGGTTAATTGTCCATGAGGCATCTTTGTCCTGAAGAAAACTGTGAAGGCTATAATTGCCATAATTGTTATTTGGGCAGTCTTGAATATGTATAGGAAAGAACTACGCGTCATCAACAGCCATTCCCTTGAAAAGCATGCCCGAAATAGTTCCCAATTTGAGATTCCATACTTCTCTTTCACCAAAGCAGCTGGATGGGCTTTGGATTTATCATAAGCAACATTAAGTTCTCCAGCAAGCCTTTGACCAATGTGGAAAGAGTCGAAGGTTTCTACAAATTCTGAAACTGAGATGTATTTATATGGTTTGTCTTTTTTGAACCAATATTGTTCTTGGTCCTTCTTCGACGTCACTTCTTGAAGAAAATCAGCGACTCCTTTCCGTTCAGGGCACTTGAATCCCATGTATTCAAAGAACTCAAGCACATTCTCTCTTGGACCTTGATACGCAATTTGACCTTCTGCCAGCAAGATAATGTCATCGAAAAGATCATAGGTCTCTGGGGCTGGTTGCAAAAGAGAAATGATCATGGTTACATCCATGATGTGAACCATTTGCTTCATGTACTTGACAATCTGAAAAGTGGTCGAACTGTCCAATCCAGTCGATATTTCGTCCATAAAAAGAGCTTTAGCTGGCCCGACCAACATTTCTCCTGCTCGCAGAGTAAGCATAGATTAGCATAAAAACAACAAAGTAGTTTTGGAAAATTAAGAAATCATGTAATTTTGAGAAGCGCATTCACTAGCATCGCATAACTGGAATAAAAAGATTTAAGTTTTTGAATTGATTATGAGAAGCTTTTCTGCAACAAAATTTATACAATGAGTCTGTACAACAGATAGTAAAAGGGAATTCGCTAAGAAAATTCACAACAAATTATAAGAGCGTCATCATACAATTTCTTTGAATCAATGTCACCATTTAAGATTTCTATAGCTAACTACTTCCACTCATTCAGAAATAGACCACTTCAAACTGACATGAATAGTTTGCATTTGAGATGTATAATTCGGGACATACCAGTAGTCACACGCTTCTTTTGTCCTCCTGAAATTCCCCTTCTCATATCATCGCCAACCATAACATCAGCACAAATATCTAATCCGAGTATCTGTAATATTAATAAGGTTAATTAACTTCCAAGTCTTTTTCTTAAACTCCACACTCACAGAGTACAGAACTCGATAAAAGAGCCTAATACAAAAAGGAAAAAAGAAACCGTAAAACCTTGAGAACATAGTCTGTGACTAAACTAGTCTTCTGCCCTGAAATTGATGTGGCTTTCATGAATGTATCAATTTCAGGATCAGGTTTAATCCCCGCTTCTTTCTCTCGCCTCGAGAGTTCTGCCAAAATGTTATATCTTGTTCCAACCCCCAAACTTCGACCCGAGAAATCAAAGGTCTCCCTCACTGTCATTTCCCCGTGATGAAGATCATGTTGACTGATGTAAGCACATGTTCTTTGAGGAACAAATTCGTGCAGTTCATGCCCACAGTAAGTAATCTTCCCGGATTTCTGTTCAGAATTCCTAATCAATAACAGGAAAAAGAAGTATTGTTGCAAAAAGTAAGCGAATATAAAGCTTAAGAAACATACTCGAAGATTATCGTCAAGCTTTCCAGCAAGTGCAAGCAGGAATGTTGTTTTGCCTGCTCCTGGTGGACCTAGAAGTAGTGTCATCCTGAAAATCATCAAGTTAAACTACGATTTGTAAGAAGAGGAGCAAATTTCTTTATTCATAATAAGAAACATCAATGACACGTTCGATACAGACTGTTTAATCTATTTTCCAGTTCTATATACCAAATATGTACCTGGTTGGTTTGACGATTCCGTTTACATCTTTTAGTATCTGAGTTTTTCTCTTCTTATTGGGGGCAAGCCAAATTAGTCCCAAAATGCTCTATCATCCATTCCCGGCCAAAAAATACAACCATAATCAGAAATTTAATTATACATACACTCAGACATACACACAGTTGAAATAATTAAATTACCTCAATTGTGTTCACTGTAGCATTCAATAAAGTGGGCAATGCTCTACTCCCAACATAAACATCTCCTTCCACAGAAAGATGCTCATACCTTACTTCGATTTTCGGTGTCTCAATCCCCACCCTGCACCATCATCAAAAATCAAATCAACTAATCAATTGAAACAGAGGCATGCACGTCCACACTCGCGAAACTGCAGAAGTGTACAATGTTGAAGACTAAATTTAAATAAATAAATGCACGAGATTTTTTTATTTTTTATTTTTTTGAACTTGTCATTAGAGCTGAGAAAAAGTGTTGAAGCATTCATTCGCAAAATCTGTTAATCTAACTGATCGTCATAATTACTTATTACAATGCAGTGAGATCTTTCCTTTATGTTGCATGACTCAATTTTAACCAAAGGATGTGAGATCTATCCATTTCAAACAATTATATATCTATGGCGTTTTTAGTGAATAAATGAATGTCTCCTCTATTTATAAATTAAGCTTTTAGACGAAATGATTCAACCTTACTAAAAAATAGGTAATATTGCCGGAATTTTTCCGAGTAACAAAAATCCGTCGGTATTTATGGATTTCCGACGGAAAACCATGGACCTGTATTTTCCTTCGGGATTTTTCAATGGAAAATTAGCGGTGATCGGAGGATTGGCCGTCGGAAATTTCCTATGAAGACTAATGCGTCGTTGGAAATTTCTTAGGTAACTTCCGTTCATCGAAAACGTAAATATGATTTATGGATAAATAGAAGTGTTTGATTAACTTTGTTTGTATAATGTTTACTTCTGACTGCTTTTCTCCGTCTGAATTGGTCATTTCCGATCGAAAAAACCGCCAATGAAGCTTTTTTCAGTAATGCGAAAGGTTTTAATTACGTACTTGTCAGTTCGTTGCCTGAGTCTTTTAAGAAACCTTTCATTGTCTTCCTCAACAACCTTAAGAATGCTATCCATCAATTGCTTCTTCTCATCCACACCAAGCTTCTTCACGTCAACTTCATCTGCTTTAACCTTCCCATTTTCCAAAACTTGCGTTAAAACGCTTTTTCGGAGCCTATCATACGTGGGCAGCCGCTCAATGGCGGTCCACAAGAGCTCCTCCTCATCATCCCGCCGTCCGCTGCGGCTGAACACATCAGGTTGATCCAGCCACGCCTCCCGGAAGCTGCGGCTGCTGCCGGAGGCAGACGCAGCCAATCTCCTCCCGCTGCTGACTGATCGTGCAAGATCATCACCAGCTAAAGCTGTTGCCATTGTTGATAATTTGACCTACTATATTTCAAAAACCGGTTCTCTCTATATATATACATAATGAGTTCTGATAGTTCACGATACGTTTTTTTAGGGTTTTACGTTGATTGTTTCTAGAAGATGAGTGAGAAGTTGTCTTTCCACGATTTTAGGCGTTGGTTTAGTGCATGGAGTGGCCTGAAAATATTGAGTTTGGTAATAATAAAGGAATGGAGGAAAAAAAGGGTCAGAACAAAAAAATAATAATCTAGAAGCTTAGGCTGTCTATGGAATTTTCATATTCGACACTGCTCGTGATGTCTTCGATTGCAAACGAGGATTTAATGGAATCATATGCACTGTCAAGAATAATATTCTTTCCCACTTTATTACGATTTTTTTTTCCAAATTTAGCTCTGTTTGGCTATAATTATTTTTGAACTTTCATTTGACGTTTCATTTTCAACCATACTGAGTCACACAATAAAATATTTTGCACGGGAACTCAACTCTTTTTTTCTCACTTTTTAACCATTGTAAAAATCGCTATTCAAAACATAATTTTTCTCATTTAATGGTTGTCAAACCGTATAACCAAGATTTTCGAATGGACGTAACAGTTTATTATATTATTGCAATCATGCTACATGTACATTGTCTTTGACAACTCGACAGTTTAAGAAAATAAGCAATTTTTCCTCCAATCCTTTTTTAACGACAAATCAAATGTCCGAGTAAATGTATTCGTTTTTGTAATTTATTATGGTGTTTAAAGAATGTTCACCTTCATTATTGACTAATCATTTTCTAGTTCGGATAATAAATTATGATTGTTTTTTGTAGTCAAACTTCAATATTAATTACACATTCGTAGAACTCACAACTTTTATCGAATTTTTTTAAAAATATATGTTACATTAAATTCAAAGCAATAATTGTTCAAGCTGATTATACATCAAGGTCGTGTAGAAATTAGAAGTTTTCGACGGTCCATTAGCTTGAAAAGAGTGGTCAAAATATTGAGGATTATTGTGCATGTGCATGTAGCAAAGCCCAAATATTAACTCTAAAGATCAGCAGCAAGCCTCCTTCCCTAAGTAGAGATCTTAAACCTCTTTTGCATCAGTTTACTTGTAGCGAAACGTTGCCAGAAAATTGATCAGTCCCCACTTTCGCAACCTGTACAACCACAATGTACACACATAACCTTCTCCTCCTGCAAATGCTTGGGGACTCGGCACACATGCACGTAGTTTGGAAGTTATGATCCCGAGGCTGCATGCACCTTAAACAGCAGAGCCTTTCATAACCAGGATGCAATTCAGACCGAAACCAAGATAATTGACTTCATAATCTATAGTGCACGCAAATAAGATCACATAGGGACGGTTTTTATACTTGCATGTATCTTAATTCTTAAACAATTCACAATAGCCGAAACTAGAAAGCATAATACTAGTGAACAAACATTACTTTATTTATCTGACCCTTGATACTATAAAGCATTTCTTATCTGTATTGCATTGTCACAAACAGGCGCTATACACAAAACAAAGAAAGATAAAACTCAGATAAGATTTCATAATTCGTATGACACGAACAAATTTTTTTAACATGACTAACAAACCTTTTTCCATTTTGCAATTAAATTACGATCTGCATAGCCCTGATCCAAGCAACTCCTTTGAAACTTCCTTCCTCTTGTGATAAAGGTAAAAAACATAGCGACTTTTCTGATGGGCTATTTTAAAGTTAGGCGACAGGCCTTCACAATTTCTTTTACCATCATCAGGATCATTTTCAGCTGCAAAAAGCAAAAACAAAAGAACACCATACACAAATTCAGTTACCAATAGAACCGAGGTGGAAATAAGTGACAAATAAGACATCACAGAAACAATAGAAACCTTCTCTCATCTTTGCTTGTAGTTCACGAAGCGTAGGTTCAATCAACTCCCATCCCTCTGGGTAATTCACCCTGTTTTTCTTCACCGTAGGCATATTTCCTATGCAAAAACATGAATAGTGTAAGTAGATAAATTATGGTGGCAACTGGCAAAGAGCACAAAATGTCTGATGATGAGTTTTTATGTGCCATTTAACAAGAAAATGATAATCCACCAACTCACTCAGTATATCTTTCTTATTTTAATGGAAAGGAAAATAAGATACTTAACTTTTCCTGTCTAGACAAGGAAATTCACTCTTCTTCAAGTTTACGACAAAGTGAAAGTTCGACCTCTTTTGTTCTAAATGACAGCATTCAGAAATTTAGTCTACTCTACAGGAAGCACATCCCCAAGAAATGTCATTATTGAATCCCAAAGAATAATCTAACTATTTGTCATTACAAAAGGATTCTGGGTTCAAATCAGTGAAAGTAAACAAGAAGTGTCACAAGAAGATGCAAGAACTTCTTAGTTCTTCCTCTCAAAAATCCGGTTTGGGTTCTCTAATCAAAATAAAAGAAGTAGCCACATGTTACATCAGCTAGTGCATGGGTTGTAGATTTAGAAAAATCAGATCGAGAATAAGACAAATTCTAGGACAGATATGACTTTTCACTTTCCAAAGTGGAAAAAAAAAAAGCAAAATTGCAAATTAGCCCATATGGTTTGCAAATACTGCTAATACACCCTTGTGACTGCAAAATAGACCAATCAACATTTCATGGTTATCAGTGGAATTTAGCAAACCATAAGAAATGAGACAAAACTTATACCAATCCTGGAGGGGATCACTTGTAGGACATAATGCTAATGCACGTTTCACACGAGCAAGAAAGCATTGGTTTTCATCTTATTATGGTTGTTCAAAAGAGCATATCTCTGATCAAGTTCAAGTAGGTAACTGAACTTCATTATGTCACAATTAGGTCCTCAATTCTTACCGTTTCTTTCTATTAGTCGCGAGCCTCTCTTTCCTTTTTGGCCCCCATGTCGCCACACGGGGGACATGGGGACGTAAAAACTTCAAACAACTCTATTAGATTGTAAAAGGAAAAACAACATAGACGTTGACATGCGATAAATAAATCTCAATGTCGATATGAATCATCAACACTCACAATCACATCAGTGTTCCTGTTAGCGAAACTTAACAACTTGGACGTAGTGACTTTACTATAGAAAAATTGAATACTCAGTACCTACATATGACAAAATGAAATTCAATGACCCACTTCAAATTGGGGGATCAATTTGGCGACACCTAAAGGATGATTTTTAGAAACCACAAAGGGTGGTTAGGTTATTTCAAAACCAAAGGGGTATTTAGCAGGATTTGAAAATCACGTAGAACTAATTTGAATTTTGTTCAGAGTAAAAATTGAATAAGAACACTTTTATGGGTCAATTTACTTTCTAACTTTCTAGGATAAGTGCCAAAAAATTGCCTTTTAAAGAATGGAATAGTTTTAATAGGGCTGGACAAAAGTCCCGAACCGAACCGAACCGAACCCGAACCGAACTGAGCGGTTCTTCATAAATTAAATACCCGAACGGGTACCCGAATTAAGAACCGAACGGTTTGGGTCGGGTAAT